>JAMQGT020012953.1:0-65966 GCA_024447675.2 Pterophyllum scalare | reverse complement strand
ACGTATTGCTTCTTTCCTCTCCCCTTGTTACCTCTTATGTTTATATTATTGGTGTTTCCCCTTGGCTTTTGCTGTGTTCTCTCCTCTCTCGCTGTATGATTCCTAGTCCCAATTAAATCAGTGGGTTACCAGCAATAAAGCTGAGTACTTTCAGGTCAATCTTGTCTTCCGGTAAACTCTGCACTTGTAGGTTTCTCCTGCCTGCCACACAGCAGCCCTGGGGTAATTGGCAGAAGAATGCGATCAAGGGGCATGATTCTGTCTCTATGGCAAGGCGTAGCCACATCACCTCTCCTTCAGCCTGTCAACTCTCCATCACCACCCCTTCAACTCACCTGCTCCTTGCCATCGCTGTCGCGTCTCCACACCCAAGCCTCAATGTGGAGCTGTTATGTCCCAACGCCGCCACTCAGATCTGCTGCCTTTATCCGAGGTCCTGCAGCCTGGATGATTTGTAAAGCAGCCCAATTCCACCTGCCTCCTCCTCTAGGAGGAAGTGAGACTCTCAGTGTTCCGGGGCTCGACGCAGCTGTCTGAGACTGCTCTCTAGCTCGTGTCCGCCAACGCTGTGAGCTCTGCACAGCCCTAGCCTTCCGACACTGCGTACCCGTGCAGCCCCATCTCAAACCTGCCACTGTGAGTAAAACTGTTTCATTCCATGGAGTACTTCCTCTGCCTGAACCACCCACCTCAAAGACTTGAGTGTTTTCAATGTTGGCCAAGATAGTACTGTCCGTTCTGCTTCAAGCTTGCCATAACAAACAAGTAGATAATTACCTGTGTTGCTTAATCTGCTTCTTGATGGTTCTTTTGTTTCAATGCCAGTCACCATGATGAGTGGAGTTTGTGCTTCTGATCTGGCAAATGCCAAAACTTCATATTGTGTTTCTGAACCAGTTATTGACATTTCATGTTGCCTCTGAGCCAGTGCATTATGAAATCTCATGTGGTGTTTCTGAGACGGAAAATCAAGAGCATTTAATTCTGAGCTGGCAGAAATAAATGTGTTTCCTCTCTATGAGCCAGCTCCTTTCTAGAGACTGTGTGTGTTCCTTGCCCACCAAATTTAAAGACTGCTTCAGTTTCTGTGCTGGACTTCTTAGAGAGTTTCCTTGCTAGTACCTTTTGAGACTGTGTGTTGCTATACCAACTCATTCTAAGATTGCTAATGATTCTCTGCTAACAATCCCAGAAACTGCCGCTCTACCTGAGGCCTCTCTGTGCCTGAACATCCCGCATACGTTCCCGTTCCCAGGGTAGGGGTGGCTAGGGCTCAGCCTGCCCTCGCACCTGTTTATGTTCCCAGGGGAGGGGTGGCTAGGGCTGAGCCTGCCCTCGCACCCGTTTATGTTCCCAGGGTGGGGGTGGCTAGGGCTCAGCCTGCCCTCGCACCCGTTAGTGTTTCCAGGGTGGGGGTGGCTAGGGCACAGCCTGTCCCCGCACTCGTACCTGTTTCCAGGGTAAGGACAGCCGGGCCTCAGCTTCAGCCTCAGGAGTCAACAGTGGGCTCTGCTAGAGCAGCCCCAGTCGCCTGAGCATCCTGAGAATCCTGAGTATTATGTGCATCCTTAGTATCCTGTTCATCCTGGGTGTCTTGTTGTGGAGCTGCCAGCTGTGAGCCCTGTACAGTCCCAGCCAGTACTGCCAGAGCCTGCCGAGCAGCTCCAGCATCCTTAGAACCCCGTTCAACCTGCATCAGAGCTGCAGCAACCCCAGTCTCCTGAGCCAGCCCTGCAGCATCCCATGCCTCCTGAGTGTCCAGATCCCGAGCCAGTGGGTCCCACATCGCCAGCTGCCGCTTCACATGAACTATTTTGCCTACGCCAGTGGCCACGGGCCGACCCTCCTGTGCTTAACCGGTCTCTTCCCCCATATTTATCCTTTGTCTCTGTGTCACGGTGTTGGTTACTTCCTGCCTTATTTTGATAGTCTCTTGTCTTTAACTTCCTTTGTCTGATCTTCAGTGATTAGTTCTAGCTGTGCTCCCACCTGTTTACTCTCCCCTCGTTCTTGTGAATATATTGTCTGCATTTCCCTTTTGTTGCGTTCTCTCCTCTAGCTGTGTGATTTCTAGTTCTGTGAGATTCCTAGTCTAGCAGTAAAGCTGAGTACTTTTGAGTTCAATCCAGTCTTCTGGGTCCTGCATTGGGGTCCTATTCCTGCCACAGTGGTCCTTAACAATAATAGACAGAACTACTGAAGCAATTGGTTGAAGAGGCAAAAGATGCAAAATTATTTACTGGTTCCGGCTTCTTAAAATGAATAAAAGTATATATTTTCTGGTAAATATATTTTAGTTGAGAATTGAAGCCAGTTTAAGGATGTCACCATAGGCACTTTTTTTGTTTGTTTTTTTTTTACTGTTGAGAAACTTTTAAAATCAACTAAACCATCTACATACAGATTTGTCCAGCTCACTATTCTTGCAATCAGGTGAATCAGGAAAGCTTGGAAACTTGGAAAATATGCAGTGACTGGATCCTCCAGGACCAGAAATGTAGACTACAGGAATAAACACAGAAAAAATATGGACATGGACAGAGAAAATGCCATCAATATCTCCATGTAGCATCCATGCTCAACTCTACAATTCATGACACGCATCAAAACAGTAAAATACAAACATCCATCCATTTTCTTCCACTTATCTGGGGCGGGGCTTATCCGGGGGGCATCTTGAGCAGCGGAGCCCAGAACCTCCCTCTCAGCCCCCCCCCCCCGTTCCTACGCCTATGTCCCTCGTAGATTTTATTCACTGTAACACTGTGATTTTGTGTTCCTTATTTTCCAAGCTCCTGGCAGCAGTGGCCGTGTTTTAAATTTCATTTCCTTGTGTAGTTTTAGAGCTGAAACAATTTTTTGATTAGTTGATTAACACGCAGCAAATTTAGCTGCTCAGTTATAAGTTGCTTTGTTTTATAGGACAGTAAATTGACAAAACAATTTCTGACATTTTCTAGACCAAATTGATTTGAAACATCATCAGCAGAAGCTGTTGTCTAGTTTCATTAAACTACGGGGCATTGGAATAAAACACAAACATTTTATTTTTATTTTTCTGTCTTTTTGGATTCATTGGTTGCATCCCGTTTGATTTCCTACAGTTATTTATTTATTTATTTTGGTGCACATTCAGGATATATAGGACACGGTCTTCTCCGTTGCCACTGAGAACGCCACTCTGCTTACACACTTGGATTTCTGTTGATCAAAGCAGTTTTGGCGTCAGTGTTGCTGTTGCAGCGTGATTGCTGAGGTGTCAGCTGTTGAGCTGACAAGAGGTGTGGAGCAATGACAGTGCAGGCTTTCTCATCTTTTTGTGTGCGTGTTTGTGTTGCTGCTTCTCTGTGGGCTTTTGGCTTCCTTTACCTTCGCCGAGGATGACATGTTTGAGAAGTCCACCTTCATCCGCTTTAGTGTGTCCACGTGCACTGTGTGTGCAAACATAAGACTGAAGCGTTCAGCCATAAACATTTATGTAGGTGTGATTTTGTGGGTTGTTCTGTATAAAAAATGTGTCACTGTAGCAGGACCTTTGTATTCTTTCAGTGCTTCCTCTCTAATTATGTTGCAGTGTATACTGGGTAAAATTTCATTTATTGTGTGAAACTGTAGTGAGCCTACATTTTTGTACATGTCCTATTTCTTTACCTAACAAATGTTTCTTCTTCTTTGGTGCCAAGGTAAGCTGCAGCCTTTACACCTGTTAAGATAAAGTGTAATCTTCACTGTGTGCTGTGAAGTATAAATATGAGATGTCAAACCACAAAACCATCCAGAATAGGTTGGGGGTTATATAAGCAGTCTGTTAGTGTCTGATTGGAAAGTAACAGCTTCCAGAATGAGGTGATATTTAGTTTTTGGATCCAGTTTTTGGACCATGATTTTTATTGAAGAACTTACTTTTTCTTTTTTCTTCACATGAAATTATAAAATTTTAAAGTTAATCTTAAAATGTTACCATAGGCCATATTACTTTAGATTAGCTGCTTGGTTCCGTTGGATCAGTGCACTCCACTGTATTTAGTGATTGCCCAGCACTGTGGTATCAGTCCAGTGAATGAGGTGGGAGGACTTATGATTGGCTGATCAGTCCCATAGGTGGGACTACAAAAGTTATCAAGTGTGGTAAAGCAGTGCACTATTACAAGGATGCTTAAAATGGACATTCCCTACTTGCTTTTAGCATGACGAACAGAAAAAACCCCCATAAAAACACTCCACTCCAGCAAAACCACTACGCTGGCTTGGCTCCATACCAGTGTAGACTTTAGATTCAGGTGGACACTTTGGCTGCTCAGCATTTCTGCTCATGAAAGCAGTTGTATGGCAGAAATCCTGCTGTTTACACTTTGGTCTTTTAAGACCTAGTAGGGAGTTTATTTCCTACATCCAACATGAAGAGAAAGTAACGTAGGCTTTACCAGCTGGAGATCATCTAATCATGGTCAACCTCTTTCACACATAGTCATATTCTTAGCCTACCGTATTTCATGATTATGAACAAGCGAACAGCTATCAGCTAGCGAAGGTAAATAATAGAACAATTGGTTAATAATATACTTAAGCTAACTTGTCAGTTGTTATGTCTAAGAAAGTCAGGCTTGGAATCCACTGACAGAAACCCCGATTCCTTAGGCTGGGTCTGGAAAATAAATCCCTTCCCTTATGCAAATCGATCAGAGTCAATGGAATATGAGACTGAAGATAGAAACTAGGCGAAACAAGCTGACAGTTCTTATACCAGATTAGTTGTTCACTTTTGGAAACTTAGCCATTCAAGTCAGTGGGTAAAAGTTTAATTTCCTGCCGTCATCATGCATGAAACCTGAGCAGAAGCCTGGCTGAGCTGCAGTTTTTCCTTTTTGGGTTAGAGGTACGAGAGATTTGGCACAGGTGCAACTCAGAGGCGGCAGCTTTCACGTCTTGACTCCATTTCACCAACACGGCTTGTTTTGCCTCTCGAGTCTCATGCAGCAGCCATCTTAATGTGGGCTCAGAGGTATTTGGAGTTAATCTCACCAAGTGAGCCTGTGCAGAGGCCCACGAGAAGCCCAGATATCGAATAAAGAACTGGTTTTACAGGAAACCATAATTAGTATATATTATGTGTAAATTGAGCTTCATTGTCTTTAATGCGTTTAAATATATTTGAACTTTTTTCTTGTACCAGCTTACAAAGATTAGTCTGTACATTAGTCAATATATAGAACATTAATCAGCAACTTTTTTGACAAATGTATCACATCATTACTTACTTTAAGCCCTTTCAGTGTGAATATTTACTGATTTTTGGTAATAAATTTAATGTCTTTCAGCATAGGCCTGATAAAACAAGCACATGTCACCTTGTTCTCTGATATGTTAAAATGTCAGTTTTTGATCATTTTTTGGCATTAAACAGATCATGTAATTTAGAAAATTATCTGCAGATTAATAAAAGTTATTACTTTCAACACTTCTTTGATTTGCTTTGACCGCATGTGTACTTTAAATAAGCAGTTCCACTGAAGATGGAGGAAAAATATCCGTAAATGTGATTTCATAATGTAAAACGGGAAAAGTAGATGAACATTTTTATGGGATGGGAATAATATTTGTACATAAAGCTCTCATCAGAAGCAAGTGAGCACCTAAATATGGAAACAAAGAAACCGAAGGATTTGCTGCCAGTGAATGTGTGTGTGTGTTTTTGTGCTTGTGTGTGCGTCTGTGTGTGCGCGTACCCTTCCCAGCATGGCAGGTGTGCCTAGGCTTCAGCGCCATTACAAGTCTCATAAATACCACCTGACACCGTTACAGCAGGCAGGCTTCAATATAAAACTCTCCTCCCGTGGTGTGCAGCCCTTCAGCACAATTATATTATACCCCACTTCAGGGGAGGAAAGCTAGACTCCTGCTCAGTACCTCTTAACAGACCGAGCTGGTCTGAGTCAACATACTTTTTCTTTCAAGTAGAGTCTTATGACTTTTTTCCCCTCGTGCAAGGCATCTCATATCAAACCTGTTTTCTTTAAAATGGCCTCATGAATTCATTAGACTTGTTTTTTTGGGGGGTTTTTTTGGTTAGTTTTAGAACAGGATCCTCCTCGAAGTCTTTACCATGTAGTGTTCAGTGCCATACATTCCTATTTGAACCTTCAACCCTCTCCAAAACACATACTTAACCTTACTGCACACGCTTATGTGTACGTCCTATTCAGTCCAACACCGAGCAGGCCGAGGTGTTTGGGATTTTTTTTTAGATGTCTGACTCTATAACCTGTTTTAGAAAATCGAGTACATTAGCAGCCAGAAGGTGTTATAAATATTTGTCTGGCATTCACTTTGCGCAGGTCCATCTCTGCAGCGTTTGCCGCTTTGCTACCTTGCCTGGATGGCATTTGAGTCGAATGGCGTTCTGAACGTGCTTGACATTTTGTTAAACTGCGTTCGGAAGGTCCTGTCTGTCCCTGTGTTTTCCTTCCCCTCCTCCCTGCATTGTGTGACCGGGTAAACAGGCAGGCAGGCAGCGCACACACACACACACACACACACACACACTAACTCACAAACATGTATCCTCACAGACTGCCTATACATCTGGGGAGTTTGCTTTGTACGGCTGCAAGCTGAGGATTATGCCTTTGTCTTTACTGCCGACCACGCACGGAACAGCTTTGAGTTGTTTATTTTTGATGTTTTCCCTAAACACACCTGTAAAAGAAAAGTAGGCTAGCATCTCATTATGCTCTCCAAACAGGGCTGTATTTTTCACAGGCTACACGTTGGAGGATCACTGCTGCTCAGTCCTTCATGTGCTCACACATTCGGAGCTGCACAAAGTAGGCAGACTGCAAGTGTTTAATGCACCAAATATGACTCTATGATCTGTTTGTGTGTACAATTCTGGATCATCTAAGACACTCGAAATACTCCCAGGTAGTCCTGCGAGAACCAAGCCTTTTGAATTTACACTAAACACACTGGTGCTGTGTCACAATTGGAAACACTTTAATAAAGTACTTCCCTGCATCTCAGAGGTTCAACTGAACTTTAAGCCTAATAGCGGGAAGCATATGGATACCGTTCCCTCTCTTGATTTTCCTAACACTCAAACATGAAGCTGTCCTCAGCAGTGCCAGCCCTATGGTGCCTGGGCACAGTCTCATCTCCCAGCTTGACGCTCCCCTCGCTGACAGCCGTTCAAAGAGAGCTAGCTAACCGTCCGGCATCCAGACGGCAGCGGCTGGTCTTCATTTAGTTTGGACAGAACTCCTGTGCCAGGCGAGGCTACGTGCCAGATTGCTGCCTGCAGAGCTCGCAATGGCTGCTGCCAACTCCTGACATACAGTAGATGGGCGGTATTGCGCTGGCTGTGCCAAAAATACTGTGGGCTGATTAAGTAATATGATGTAAGATGGTGGGATGGTGCAAAGCAGCCTTCTGGATGTGAAAGATGGAGATATCGTTAGTAGGGAGCGGATGATGGAGCTGGAGCTCCATCCTTTCTCCATCTGCGTTCTGATTATGAGATTAGGCTGCTGACTGGATACACTGACCCATTCACAAGGATTTAATCTGTGAGGAAGGTGGGACTGTGCAGTAACCCAGATGGACTAGTATAATAGCTACAGTAAAGATTATATTTAAATTTTGCAGCCAAAAGAAAATCATTGTTCACAATGATTATTTAACATGTTTAAATTAAAATTTGTAGGACTGTTCTTAATTTGTAGATGGAGTCAATCACGTTAAAGTGAAAATCAAAACTGCTCGTACGTTATAGACTCTTTAGCTGTAACATTTCTGGGAAGAAAGCTATTTTCGTGGCACGGATTTAATTGGTCAAAAGTTTTGTTGACTTGTGAGCTTTCTGAATCAAAATAAGGCAGAGCTGTAACAATCTTCAACCATATTATTAGATCAAGAGGTGCAGGGGAAGAGAAAAATTAACACATTGCACTGCACTAAATATCTTTGGATGTTAAAGGAAAGCTAATATCAAAACGCACACATCTCACTCTACTGGTCTTTATAACCCACGAGGTTCACTTTTGTGTCAGCACTGGCTGCAGCACATGTATCGTTGCTGGAGTCGAGTAACTTCTTCATGGTAAGCTAATAACTAGTTTGGGAGAGACAATCAGCATGCATTTGGCCTATTAGAGGTTCACTAAAAAGGGGAAATGTTGGGGTCACATATTATTAAGGATATCAGTGACTATATTGAAATGTATGTCAGGGGAAAAGATTTTTATCTACATTACCCTCCAGACATCCAGTATCAGTTGGACAAAGCTCAAAACTTATGTATTTGTGTACTTTTATAACCAGGAACTGTGCGCATCGATCAGCATAACTGTAAATCTGCCCGTGTTAACCAAGTGCCTCATTTTTAGCGCTTGTCCGATGGCCAGATGTTAATTTAGCCATTTTAACAACCTCCTTATGTTACTCTGCCCTCAAGGAACTGGTATGAAGCTAAACGAAGCTCATTCCTCGCAGAGAAAACTGGCTGTGTGCTTATTCCAAAGCAAACATTTTGACTGATGTTACCTTACAGTTGACCTTCGTTTGCCCAGACATCTGAGGGCAGCTGTGCGATCCAAGAATATTTCTGACATGATAGCAATAGCCATTTGTGCTCCGGCACGCTTACCCCGAAGCTCAGGTCAGTCCCACACGATGACTGTCCGAGTGTTAATCTGGGTGCTTAGTTTACCGTAGCTTAGCCTAGTGAAGCACAGCACAGAGACGGGAATTCCTTGCAGCAATGCTTCCCTCCACCCTACAGGCTAGCTCTCACAGAGACACAGCTAAACATGCAGATGTCATGTTCTGCACATCACAGAACTCGGATTTTGCTGATGCTAAGCAGCACTTTGTAACCAGCACAGTTCTCCGACCCATTTCCGAAGAAGTTTTCTGCCAGCGAGGCAGTGTGTGTGATTTGAATACTGAGCAGGTGAGGAGGAAAATGTTGGAGAGCTGGTAGAGACACAAGATGACCACAGCAGTGCAGTGGTACCTGCTGGGGCATAAATCAGGCTCACAGATATAATTATGGACAGGGTGGAAGTGTTTTTCTTGGTAAAACTCAGTGACCAATATAAGGCAAAAAAAGGATATGAATTATGAAGACAGGACTTGAAAGCAAAATTTAATGCTTGAATTACATTTTTTTTTTTTTTACAAGTGTACCACCTAAAAACAAGTAAAAAAAAAAGATTTATGACTTAAATATAAAAGAAGACAGAATATAAATGCCTCGTGATCATTTTGGGCAGTTGTGGTGAATCACATTGAACGTCTGGGAGTAGAGGAGAAAACTTTCCTGTGCATTGTAGTATCAGCCATGCTGGAAGCTCATCAATCAGTCCTGAAGAGGTTTGGCAACATAAATGTTTGCAGCATCTCCATGAGAACAGATGCTGTAGTTTATTGATTGGCTGCATGCTTCAGTACTGCCTGATTTGACTATAGGATATCCTTTGTCTTGCACCAGTAATACAAGACCCAAGGCCTAATGGATATTAAATTTGTCCTTGTATAAATTAGAAATAAACCAAAGCATGTTAAAAAAAAAATCAAAAAAAATCAAAGCATAGCTTTAAAAACAGGTCATCTTGGAGGTAACAGAGTCCTTCAAATGGCACACATTCAAGAAGCTGTCACCCTCACTTTTTCCTATTATATTTAATGGTAATTATTACATTATAAATGTTTCTAATCCTGCGGCAGGCAGGGAGAAGAGTGCTATAGGCGATTGAAGACTTAATAGGTGAACCTTAATGACATTTTTAGTGCGATAACCCCCAACAGTCTTAAAAGGAAAGGTCAGTGGAGACAGTATTAACATGTAAAGCAGAAACCAGCAGAAGTCCAAGTGTTTTTCCAGCCTTTGTGTTTTCACTTTCCAGCAGTCCTTTGTAGCTTTTCCAGACAGCTTCACATGAGGCCATGGATGAAGGGCGTCTTGATTGAGAGGATATTAACCTTGTTGCACCTACCAGAGCCTGAACAACCCCCCCCTCACTGTGCAGAGTGACAGGAAAGATGGAAGCAAGAGAAAGGGGCTGGGCTCTGTGTTAAAGGTTATAAAGAAGTACTGCATGGACAGTTTGAGGCACAATGAATTCTTCTTCTTGCACATGGAGGTCACAGGTCAGCATCAGCTGCATAACTGCCTCTTGTGGAAGAAGAAGAAGAAGAAGAAGAAGAAGAAGAGATTTTTCCATCAAGGGCTCTTAAGCAGGTTGGGTGCTTGCAGAGGTTAAACCAGCTGTTTGGATTTCTCCCAACAACATAATTCCACTCAGTCTGATGCTCGATGGCTGCTGAGACTAGCAGGGATTTTAAAGAGAGAAAGAGTCTAAATAGAAAGCTGCAGGGGAAACCCTTTGCCCCCAAAGAGCCAATTTCACTGGGGAAGTATGGGCCAAGTGTCCGATGCAATGTGCAGAATAGAGGTTCATGCTTAACAGACATCACGTCCTTTAGTTATGTTTCCCCTGCATCATTATCAGCATCAAAAATCACACGAGTGATTGTGTACAAAAAGAGTAATTTGTGATCACAGTGCATGCAGTCCTGCCTGAAAGTACAACGATCACTAGCTCATGATCAGGGCCAGGGAACAGTGAATGATGTATGAGAACAGAAGAATATTTTAATGTGTGGCTGCATTTGGATTTTTTTCTCTGTTTTCATTTCTTCTGCTTTCTTCTACTCCCTGCTGAGAGTCACACATGATAATGTTGTGTGTGTGTGTGTGTGTGTGTAAGTTGTTGTAGTTCAGTTTTCAGTTACACATCATGTACACGATTATCCAGCCACAAGGTATGACTGGAGTCTTTCTTTAGATGAATTCAAGCAGATGGACACATGTGTAATCAGTCTTCTGCTTTTCCCAACTGTGATGTGAGGAACTGCTCTCCAAATACTTCTCCTTTTGGATGCTTTTTATGGAGTTTTATTGTCATGGAAACACGGATTGAAATGTGATTAGCTGTTGACAGTGACTGAAAAGTTTCGCCCGACTTTACTGATATGAGATGCAATTTTTCGCTCTATTGTTTTCAGGGTGAATCCAGAGGTGAGAGTCAGACGCAAAAACAATTAAAAACCACCGTGGGGGTGAAACCAGTGGGTCAAACGCTAATGCTGAGCCTCGAATACACAGCGATGACCTAGATTTGCTCCCACCGGTATCTGTCATTCTGGCACAACAGCGGAGGCTCCTTCGGGATTGCAAAAACAAAAGACACATCCTGAGTATCTTCAGTGCTTTATGAAAGTGTCATCTGGTACACAACTGCCTGTTTGTTGTGTGTTTTGTTGATCATACTGCAGCAGCTGTATGGCAGGGAAAGTGTTGGATGGGCACATCTCATGAATCAGAGGCTGGAAAATAATAAGCTGTTTACACACGTGCACCAGGGTCCGCATTACAGAAACGTCCTATCATAAGTCAGAAGATTATAAGAAAAAGGTACTGTCTTTCCTTCAGCACTTTTGCAATTGGTTCAGATACTCAAATTGTTTCATTTTAGAGAATAAAAACCTTTATTTATAGTGTTTTGCCTTAACAGTAAACCTATTGTAAGGGTATGTTACCTACAATGCTCTGTCTAAAAAAACATCAAGAGCAAAGATCCTCTGGAACAAAATGAGTGAGTGGAAGACCCCGGGATAAAAATTGCACAATTCACTGAAACCGCGTGCATCCAGGCTGATCAGTTCCTTCCATCAACTCCGGCACGTTTGTCTGGAAACCAAGGACCTGAGTCACACTCAAGCCTGTTTTACTGTTTCTGCACTGTCCCCAGACTCAGGCGTAATAAAACAATTACATCTGTGCTGAAACCTGTGTGGGCCTAATTTGTTAGGGCCAAAAACTGATCAGGAATTGACTTGGGATTCGATAAGGGATCGGGTCCTAGTTCCTTGTCAGAACTAATTGCTGATGGATTGAATGAAGCACTGTCTACCAGGGCTCCAACAGTTCATTGAGTAACTCGAATAACTGATTGCAAAAAAAAAAAAAATCCTCGAAGCAGATTTTTTTTTGCTTCGATGCTTCGTTTAACGCGCGACTCTGTCGAGCTCACAGTGCAAGTGTCACAGTTGCGACTAAAAATAGACCTGCAAGGTATTTAGGAGCACACCTATGAATAAAATGTATTATCAGGTGGAGTGAAAGCAAACAGTGCTCGGTACTGTAATTGCTCTAAAAACCTTTACTGGGAGAAGGCTGGCGGGAGTCCTTAACAAAATCATTCTTTTTATTTTTGGCTGCATGTATTTCTTATTTGTTTTTTTGCCTCTAAGAAGATGTTTTCCTTCAAAACTCAGATTTTAATATGACACATAAACACTGTGAAAGGGTTTAGTTCTTTTGGCAGACAACTGTATACAGTTAGGCTATTAAAATATTGCAGTTTATAACATGGAAAACGCTGAGCAGTTCTTTTGAATATTTACTATTGCAATTAATAAGAAAAAAATATTTCTTATCCAATTACTCAGTTACTGAAATACCATCCACCCGGGGCTTCTGGTTAATGTATGGAACCTGTGGCAGTGCTGTAGTTCATCAGGAGGTAAATTTTCCTGTTTTATGTTTTAAAATCCAAACCTGTGTGTGTTTATCACTGAGATGAGTGCACTGTGATTAAATCTGTATGCACGCCCGCCGTGTCAGTGCAGCATGCTAAATGCAGAGATAGCTTTGTGACTCTCTTCACTCTGCACGCTGAACTGGGGGTTCTGCCTCCAGATTTAGTATTTCTTTCTGACACCAATTACCTGACTTCACATCGTCAGCGTGTGTCAGGTTTGTGGAGGTGAGAAGGCAGGCTGAGTTTAAATTTTTTGGTGTTTTGTGCGCTTCTCGTGTGTGCAGCCCTGAGCAATGCTATCAGTGTTTTTCTGGAGAAACTGTCTGAAAACATGCTATTATCCCCCAAAAATTTAGGTTTCGTCCCGTCTCTCTGCTCTTTACGGCAGGCAGCCTTTCACTCTGCCTCTGAGTGCAGCTATTTCGATCAGATATAAACACTTCTGACATCACTGGACAGCGTGTCTCAGAAACTAGTTCTGGCAAAGCATGAACTGGCTGTTAGTCACTACATCCTACTTTTGCTACGTTTGCTTTGTTTTAAAGCACCTGTACTCTTTGGATCAGTAGGTGGTAGGGGCGCTATGGCCAGTGTGGTGGGAGCAATAAAACGGGAGCACTGTACAAAGCCTGCGTATCATCCCTTGGACTGGTGCATCCCTGCTGTTCAGTACATGCCAGCTTGATGTTTTCATTAGGACTAAGTAAATACACATGTTCCCTGTTTAATGTTTGAAACTGTAATTTAATCTTATGCATAGAAATATCATAATTTCATCATTGTGACATGTTGTGGGTGTCTTTCCAGCTCATTTTGGCAGACGAACCCAACTGTTCGGGCTGGGATAAAAAACCTCGTGTAAATTACATCTGTGCCTGTGCCACTGGGGAAGATTCCCTTGCGTCTGCTGCAAGATAAACTGATTTATATTCAAATGAATGGATTCAGCTCCAGCTCTACGGATTGCTGCATTTTAACCACAAGCTAGCTGCCCTGCTTTCCTTTTTTCCTCCGTGTGTGTCATGTGGCTAAAGGCCATGGGCTCAGAGTTTCTCCACCCCCCACCCAGCACACTAACCTGCCCTGTCTCCTCCTCCTGCAGCCTCCTCCTCTTTCCATGAGATGGCCTCTGCATGCTTTGTCACTGCTCGTTTCCAGTCAGTGGGCAGCAGCGGCCGGGTAGTGACCTTTCCGACCTCTTTAGAGCGAATTGGGGCTGCGTGGCTCTGAGCTTGGCTGCGCCGTCTCCTTTCTAGCCTCTGGTCTTACACTAAAACAAGGCTGCTCACTGGGGAGTGGCAGAAGCTGTTGGTAACCAGCTGCACTTCATCAATGAGTCTGCTTGAATGTGCATTAATAGCACTCAATTAATAGTAATTAATAAGTTTCGAATGTTTATTATTATTTTTAGTGTTTTCAAAGCAATATCTGCACTAAGCAACAAAATCCAACTTAGTGTGATATTCATTAAGAAAAAAATCTTACCCAGATGGCATAAGAACAGCTACAAGCAAGGAGGAAGATTTTAAAAGTACTGTATACAGATAGAAGTTTTCTGTAATGAACAGAATCACCAGTAACCTGGCAGGAAGTAAGATCACTTAATCGTAATAAAAATCCAAATCATAACTATTTTCATTGGTACTGAAATCAAGAAAACCGGTGCATTCTGCAACACAGAATCATTTTATCATAATTGTCTACTACAGAATTGTAATTTGATTAGCAACAAGTATTTAATTCTGTACACAAGTGGCTTTTTTTTTTTTTTTGCTATTTGAAGAAATCTCATTTGAGGTGATTAAATTAAACGTGTTACTTAATTGTAATCCACCGTGCCCTACCATAAACAAAGTCGCTGTCTGCAGAGTGCTGGGAAAGAACTGACCTCATTACCCCAAACGAAGGTCTGGTCAGTGCACTGAGTAGAATACAAATCATCAAGTCTGGCCTAATTAATCACCTGCATTGATCTGATGGTTCAGAGATTGGCACAACACAAAGACATCTGTGAAAAATGATTGAATTGAGTTTTAAGATAGCTGACTCACTATACAAAGACCTGTGCTCTGCATCCCTTATGTCTTTAGCTATTTCACTATCTAAACAGGGCTTTACCTTCTGCACTGGGTAAGCAAGCTAGATTACATGTTGGAAAGCAGCAGTGTGCTGGGTGGTTTTGCTCAAAGCGAGGCCTCTTTATTCCCTGACCTTCTCCTGCTCTGGGTGCCAAATCTCATCAGCTCTGAAGAGTAATTAGCCTCAGCTCTGGATCTGTGTTTTCAGTAAACTTGTGGACGGGTATCTCCAGTGTGGAGACCGGCGTCACTGTGAGAAGACTACATGGGACTGCTGTGGCGACAGATTTCTAATCTGTCGTTATCTATCAGTCTGGAGGTCATACTTATGTGTTTTATAAAGGGGGTCTTCTAGGCAAGTGAGGCTTTTACAGACAGAGAGTAGTGAAGAGGTGGGAGACTCACAGCTCTCCAAAGAGCAGAAAGCAAAAGAACAAGTGGTCACACTAGTGTCTGGCATTGTTGACAGTTTTTATCGCCATGTCCTGCTAGTTTTTCCAAAATCATTTATTACCCCAAGTAACAAGAACAGTTTTATCCTAAAATGTTCTATTACATTTTTAACATCTCAAGACTGAGACCAGGTAGAAAAGATGTGCTGGGAGCTAAACGAAGCAAAGCCTGCAAGCTAGTTCAGGCAGGCAGCTCGAACTGTGTCGAGTCAAACACGCTTAAATACCTCACCCCGGGAATACACTGTGATGTCTCAGATGCGGATTTGATTCCTTTGCAGAGAATCAAATCTGACCGGGAGCATTTTTACCCTGCACATTGTCTTTTATTTTGGAAGTTGATTCTTAGCCCTCTTCCTGTGTGTGACTTGCAGAGTGTAAAGGTGCTTCTAGGATACTTCTGAAACACGCATTCACTGAAATTGCAGTCATGGTCTTGAGTGGGCGTGATTAGCTCCAGTTGTTGCATCACCTGTAGACTCTGGGTGAATATTGACTCATCATACAACATCACATATGCTGCATTCATGGGGAGTGATGAGCTCAGAGAACAGAAGCCAAACTCTAATTATAATCTGCTGCAGTTATTTTCAAACTTGAGTTGTCTGAACCCAGTGTATTTTGTTAAGAACATGTGCAATTTGATTCAAAATGTGATTCATCTATCATGCTCGCGCCGAGCCCTATTCATAAACACTTTGTTTTTGCCTTCCAGGACATTTCCAGGAATACAGACACCTGAAAAAAAAAAAAAAACGAGTTTGGCGAAGCTAAAAGTGCGCCGCAGCTCGAGCAGATCCAGAAACTGCGATAGGACATTCGATATCAAAAGTTACCATAGCTTTTAACAAGCAAGTTGTTAAAATTTGCCACATTAAACTGCACACTGCACTAAACTGTGAGAAGGATGAGCCTCAACTCACAGGCTGCAGCTGCAAGCAGTAATATAAACAGAAGAAGCAGCTTTCTGTAAGGGACTAGTTTACTGCAGGTCACGCTGTTCATGCACTGCAGTCTAATTGTGCTCATAATAAAATCAAAGAAGTCACATGCAGGTGATGTATGGATGATGTATAGCCTGCCATGAGCCTGAGCACTGTGAACGAGCACGCGCGCACACAAGCCATTTAACAGGCCAACAAGATTTAATGTCTCAGCCTCAGATCTCATGTCTGCCAAAGTGGAGACCTACATAAAATGGAATTACATAAAGAAAGAGAGAAGAAAGGAAAGTGCTAGTATGGCAGTTTTCCTGGCCATAGGCGCACACACACACACACACCCACACCCACACACCCCTCTCCCTCTCACTCAGTAACAGCTGGGTTTCTTAGGTAAATTCAATCAGTTGCTCCCCGGTCGCCCTGGCTCTCATGCGGCCCCCATCATGGAAACTCAAGCTATCAGATTGATTTTCGCTCTCTCACAGTCGGCTTCCCCTCTGTTCTACCCAGTGTTTCAGGGATGGACTGACTGTTTGACTAGATCCAGCAGAGTTGAAAGTCTTGGACGCTGGTAACTAGCAGCCTCCTGCTGGAGTCATTAGAGCCACTGCTTATCACCATTATTTTGGACTTATCTCACTTCTACCTTGTAGTAATTTATGTGTAGTCAGTCTCTCTCTGTGGCAGTGACAACGGGTGTTATATGTGAGGGCCTTCCTAGAGTAAAGCTTATGTAACCTCTCTTCTCTTTTATTCCCATGGGTGTACTTCATAGACTACTAGAAAACAGGGTCAGAGCGCCTCCTCTTAATCGCTTATTCTTGGCGATGTAGCCTTGAGACTCCACACACATGCGCGCACACGCACACACACACACACACATCCGGACACGCAATCACACACGTCTCCTTGAGCTATTTTCTGCCTGACTTCAGGTCCTGCCCTCGAACCTGTCCTCCATCTAAACCTCCATACTCAGAAGACGATTAAAGAGACATTTCACCAAAATTCAGCCTGTTGTTCCTCAGGCTGTATGTCAGGCTGCAGGGGAGCAGGTCAGGCTGCATCACTCTGGTCAGACTGCTAGCCTCTTACTCATAGGTGAGTGATGTTAAACCAGCAGAGAACCTATCAGGTACAATGTTTGTCCTAAATAGTATTTTTTTAAAGGTGTCCTAGGACTTTAATACAGCATCAGTGTCTGAGACGGGCCCCTAAGCCAGCCTCTCCTCTGCTTCTGTGGGTTTTTTTTTTAGCTGAGCTGAGAGGCTCTTCATGCTATCAGAATCAGTTTATGAGAAAAAAGGTTTAAACAGCTTAATTGTTTAGAAAATGTAAAACGGGCAGAATATTCCTGAATTTCCAGACCTTTTGTTGTTTGCTCGTGTATTATTTGCTGTTGTCGTCTGTCAGAAATGTAATGGTTTGAAATTTAAACAATTTTCAGGGCATATTCAGGGCACACTTAATTAATAAATTAATAATAATTAATAAAAATAATTGGTAGACCTCGTCATGTGAAGTCAAATACCAGAAAATGCCTAAGATGTGCAACGCTCAGAAAAACAAGGACTTTTATCTACACATTTCACTCATGATTAACAAAAGGCTTTTTTTACAGAGCACATTTTGACATGTCAGTGTAAGAAAAGTACAGATGTTAACAATAAAATGATTGTAACACTGTCACGGCTTGCAGGAACACTTGAATGGAATAAAGCCATTGTTAAAGTTATTTGTAACTCCTGTTATGACAAGTCAGAATGTGTGCTGTGAAAAAGGCCTTCAAACAGGAAGAAATTCTCCCTGGAAAAGGCAGAAACACTCGTTTCTCTACCTCGTTAATAATGGATTGAATAGATTGATGCATCAAGATGAAAAGAGGTTTGCAGCCAGAATTACACATGCTCATGCCTTATCAGTATGTACGCTGTATCTGTACATTTGCTACAAGTGTCTTTGTCTAAGCTTTGGTCCATTATTGGAAGTATTTCTGAAAAATGTAAGAAATCATCATAGAAAAGCAGAAGTTAGCATGATAGGTTGAGGGAAAGTACAAAAAAACCCAGTCACTAATCAGTTCCAGTTCCCCAGACTTTTCCTGTTTTCTCTTCTAAGTTATGTAGTGAAATCACATAAAAACACAGATATGTGGGTTACTAGATAAGGACTGCTCTGTGATAACAAAAATGTTTTTTGCTAATTATCATTTTCAGATCTGGTCTTTAAAATGTAAGAAAACAGTGAAAAATATATTTTTAATATAATTATAACTTCCTGGAAGGGCATATTTTTTCATTTTGTATCCGACCGAATACAAAAATATTGAGTTTGGTGTTTTTAGAAAAAAAAACAAAAACTGAAAAAAGTAAATCATCTAATTTGGGAAGCTTCTATATTCTACATGGAAAATGGCTACTGCCAGTGTTTAAGGTCTTACTTGCCAGTAAGGTCATCAAAAGGCAAATATGAGGAGCCCCCCCCCCTTTAAACTTGCTATTCTTAATCATTGGTGTGACACCACAAACACAACCACAACTTTTATGTGGCAACATGAAGGCTCTCCCTATAAACAGAAAGTAGTTTATTTAATGTAACATCTTAGAAATGTAAAAGATGTACGTAGCATCTGGGTCTGAAACTTGGGGTGCTTTAAACCTGCATGTTTTTCTAACGGTCAGCAGGGGGCGACTCTTCTGGTTGCCAAAAGACTTCCGGTTGTATCAAAGTCTATAGGAAATAGCCCTCTACTCCCTTTCTCTGTGACTTCTTTGAACAGTTCTGCGCTCAGTTACTAGTTGCATGAAACGTTAAGTACATTTTGTAAATAATCACAAGGTGACTGTTGTTGTGATTTGGCGCTAGTTTAATTGAACTGAATTGAAATGGTGGCCATTATTAGAGTAAGAAAGGAGAATTATCCAGGGTATGTCCATTGGCTCATGACATGCCAATCACAGGGTTTTAGCCAGTGAGTGCATAATAGTATTAAAGATAGCTGCAGTCACCTAGTTAGTGAGGTACTGTGTGTAAAATGGCCCTTTAGTTTGTAACCTCACTAAATTTAGCCAGAAATCATCTTTGATGAAAGGGATTTCCTGTCCCTCCTCTGAACATCTTGGGATGCTGGCATTTTTGTGACATTTTCTGGACTGAACAAACAAACTGAATGAAAGTGTTGCTGCAGCTGTCTCATTAGTTGTGACCTTGTTAGCCTTTGTCTGCAGCTCTGATCTCATCACTGATTTAATTGACACACAGGAGGTAAAACCCACTGAGTTCAGTGTACAAACAGTGGCTGTACGCGATGAATCACCTATGATAGATTACTGTATGAAACCATTTAATCCAGGTGTAGAGCTGGTATGGATGGCCTTCTGGCAGGGAAGATTAGTGTGTGTGTGTGTGTGTGTGTGTGCGTGCATGTGTGTGTGCTCGTGTGTGCGTGCCTCCTGATGCGGCAGATTAATGCATGTACTGTAGTATTAAATTAGATTTAAGCTCTCCTCTGCAGTCTCTGTGGCGAAGGAAGAAGGGGAAACGCCCTGCCAGAGTGGTTGTATGAGTGAGCAGTCGTGTGTGTTTTAGAGTAGAGAAAGTGTACTGTATGTACATATGAGTGGGAGGTGGGAAATTTGAGTGAGTATGACAGTGCAGGTTATATGATTGAAGACCTGCCTCATTCCACACTCTCTCTACCTCTCACACACAAACACACACAGGCTGCAGGCTGTTAGGTACTCATTGTTTTGAAGTGAGTACTCTTGTTCTCCTCCCATGCATTTAGAAGAACTGGACTGGCGGCAGGGAGTTTCCAGCAGCAATAGCTCTTAGCTGTTCTGGTGTACTTCATGTGACTCAAAAGTGAGAAATCAGTCTGTGAGACCTGAAAACAATTACAAGATGCTCATCTGTAAATGCTGTGAGTCTGATGGTGTTTCTCTCTGTCATTCTTTGCCATGTTAAGGTATGATTAATTGATGAGAAGCTAACAAAGTTCCTCAGTTAATTGAATAATTAAAAAAGTGTCTTCTGACTTATTAATTACCTTACTTCACAGTTACAGAGGTATTCTATGTTCACTGAGCAAAAGATACACAAAGTTTGCTTAAACAAAAGCCTAATGTTTGTGTTGTTTTGCAGAATATCAGACTGTGTCTTTGTGAGTGGACCCTCATCACTGATCAGATTTTGACAGGACTAAAACCATCATCATGGGTCCTGGTGTCAGCAGCCTCTTGATCTGCAGAATTGAGGGATGAGGTGGATAGATAGGTTCATGAAAACAAGCTATATTGGTGCATTGCACAGACATGCAACGTTGCTTATATGAGCTACATACTGCATTTTTACTTAACGAAATATAAGCATAGGCTTTTTTGGATAACAGCCCATCCAAACATTTATAGTACATTTATATTACAGGTACCAGATCCACAAAAGCAGAAGGGAGAACCAGTGGGGAAGCTGATAGCAAGTGCAGTGTTTGATTATATGTTGTATATCTGTGGATCGGTCCAATACAGTAGGTAAGCACTGAAGCTTACATTTATCCAGACTGGATATATGCCACAGAGTGACTACAGTAAATACAGCATCTTTGTCAGCACAGATATCAGATTCAGCTGCATTCATTTGGTAATGATGGACCAGCATGTTGAGGTTTAAGTGCTGCTATAAATTAAATTTTGAGGAAGAGGGAGCATTGGTGTTACACTGCTGCCAGTAGATATGCTGAAGTATCTTTGTTATTGAGAGAGAAGACTGAAAACAACAGTAAAAATGACAGAGAGACGTCATCATCAATTATTAATTCTTTCCGAATTTAAGAATTCGGAAAAGAAAAGAAGCAGATTGTCACTGGAGTTTTTTTTTTTCCTGCAGTTACATGTATCTGAAGTGGGTAGCGTTTACATATGCTATGGTCTGCATCCAGTTTGCCCAACTTATCTCCACAATGCCCAGTCCTGTAGATATTCCTTTTTTGTTAAATCAGTTATACCAAAATGATGAGGCCTTGTATAACTAAAAAAAAAAAAAAAGGGACAACAGTCGCTGACTTCAGGGGTGAAGGCTGAGCAGAGCCGAGAGTGGAGGACTGGGTTTATAGAGGAAGACACGAGGGGGGAGGTGCTAAGGTAAACAGGAAGTGACCACTCACCACGCAAACCCCCCACTTCCCAATATGCCGCTTCCTCTATGTGAACGGCTGCTTAGTTTAAGTGTGTTCGGGTTACATTTGTCGCAGATGGTGAATGCAGCACACGTCAGTAGCAAAAGTGTGTGTTGGTTAGAGTGTGATGAGTTGATATGTAGGTCAAAGCTGTGTTTATATTGTACATTTGAATGCATATGTGAGAGTAAATTCCCAATAGCGCCATGTTAGTGTGTGACCCAGTTGTTGTCAGAGTGGGTTAAACGTGGCTGAATGTACACTTGTCACACAAACTGTCTGGCAGGCGGCAGTAAGCCAGGATGGCAGGTGAATGTCAGGCACGCATCGAGACTGCGGATCACTTTTTACAGGCTCAGGGGGACTTGGGGCAAATCTCAAAATCCAGCCCTGCTTTCACCGTGACGCTGCACTCACAAAAGCGCAGTTCCTTTTGTCTCGCATCCCCCATGTAGGATCAGAGGTCAGGGGGCCGGGTCGCATGCGGAGAAACGCCTTCAGTCTGGCGGCAGAAAAGACTTTTCAGTTGAAAACCTTCACTTATTAAGGGCATTGTTTCACCTTTCTATGGGACACATTCACATGAGAGGAGGGTTTGACTTGAAGAGGAGGAATAAGCTTTTTTTAATCTTTTTTTTTATGCTTCTCTGAACCATTTAATTTAGCTGCTGTTTAGCTTTAGCCGCCGTTTGAGGGAATTTGTCAGTTTGACTGCAATGCCGGGCTCTCGAAGTTTACCGAGTCTACGTTAGCCTCAAAAACAATCTCAGAAACTTTGTTTTCAGTATATACTCAAATATTTTAGGGTTCACAAATGAATGCAATTATGTGTGAAAACACAGAAATAACACTTTGAATTTTGTTACTCAGGAACATTGAAGAGATGCTAACTCTTAAGCTTCAGGTGAACAGAAACAAGCACTGATATAAAATAATTTGTACAACATTTTTACATACATGCAATATGTCTCCCTTTGGAGTATTGAATTATATCTGGTATGCTTTTTAAAAATTTTGCCCGCATCAATAGAAGGCAGTTGCATGAAGATATTTTCCAAAAACATACAGAGTAAGATATGAGCCAGCAAGTGCATAGGGTATTTTTTTTATTGTTAAACTGTATTAAAGACTTCTATGTTTACTTGATGTATAAGTCCTTGGCTCCGTGGTACTCAGCTGTTTGCTAATCCAGTGTAGAAACTCGGTCATTTCCAGGTCTTCTTTTCATTTCAGTTCATTTCATTTCAGTGTTGCTCAATATGTTTTGGCTCCAACGCCAAAATGATCAGCTCAGGTCTGCTGGCATTGTTTGGAGAATGTGAATAAGCTGAACACAGTGGCATAATAACCGTGGTAACCAAATAGCATTTTGGAGGCGTAATTACAGATTACAAAAAAGAACACTGAAACCTGTTTGATGATGGTGGATTTGATTGGACAGAGAAGCTCTGTCTAGTATCACGGAGCACTTTATTGTAATATTTCCTTGCATGTGAGTGATAGAAGATCCTGTAACCTGAGCAGATGTGTAATAAACCCAAGCGTTATTAAATAGACAAAGTTTTGTTCTGAACATAAATGGTGAATTTCTATTAAAGAAATGATTTTTTTTATAGCATGCACACATCATAATCACTGCCTGTTTGCGGTTTCTGAAATGTCCTTTAAATAGCTGCAGTAGTTGATCTAAGGCTGCTCCCACCTGAGTTGCATCATTAGGTTCAGTGGTTCCCCATTTTGGCTGGTCTGCAAAGCATTCTTTGAAAAACAAGATGATTTGCTGTTGGTGAGTCTAGCTTTCTGTAAACAGAGTGCTTGTTTAGTGCTCTTTAAAAAAAGAAGTTGATTTCTTTTTTAAAGTTGACCTGACCCAATAATTAAACTCAACAGAAACTGCTGAAATGACGTCTTTGACTTGAAGCCCCACTTTAAGGAGACTAATGAGACTGGAAGACTTTTATCTAAAAAATCTTGCTCCACAGCAGCTTCAGTGCATACCTCATCACCCATTAGTGCTAATATGACTCACTGATGAACTCCACTTGATTAGACAGATTATGATGTAGAGCAGAGGTGCAGTCAAACTGCTGGTTTTTCCAGGCAGCTATAGCAGCACTGAGATCAGAGCTGCGAATGTTACGTAATGCCCCGGTGCACTGCCACCCCCTGTGGAGCATGACTCATTACACGCATACACTACAGAAATTCAGCATGTACCACTGGGTAAATCATTAGCCTGATGGATATTAAAATTCATGATTTGATCATTCATCATCAGTCACCATTTCATTTTGTTTGCACAGAAGAAATGGATTTTCCAGTCACCTCTAACAGTATATGTTTGCCATAAAGTCTCAAAGACGTATATATGCCTATGATTTACTCAGAAAAGCTTCCCATTTAATCCCCATATATGTAGTCTTTAATCAAAGTGGTATTTTTTAATGCTAAAATATAATTATTGCTGTTGTCCATGTGATCCATATGTATTGTTTTACTAAAAAACAGAAAAAAATAGTAAAGCACATTCTTATTTTTAGATTAAGATGGGTATTTACTTTAATTCCTGAACAGAAAAATAAATTTTAGTGGTTGAATATTATGCATAATTAATTATTAGTTCATGTGTGTTGGGCTACATGCGTCTAACACTCTTGCACTAGCATTACAGTTTCCTCCTCTGTGAATATGCTGGCTTCTGCTTGGGTCTTAGTGAAGCAAATTTGTGTGCCCTGTAGTTTGTTGTTGGTGTAAATATTACGGCCATTCCAAGCACAAACACTTCTCAGTTCTCTAAAGCAAGCCCACAGTGGTTTGCACCGTGCGCAGCTGTGTCAGACTTTTGACGTGCTAGCTAAACAGTTAGTGCAGTACTTTTGTTAAACCTCTTGAATCAAAGCTGAATGTCTGCACTTTAATCACATTTTGATTGTTTGTACACAGCGGCGAATTAGAAATCAGACACAAAATTACAAAAATTGTTCAAATGCTTGTACATGCAAATGCAGACACAGATTTAGAATCTGTTCTGCAATATTTTCCTGTTGGCCCCGTCTGAGAGAAGATAGGCATTATTAAATTTAAAAAAAAAAAAAATCTTTTGATGTGCTAAAGGGGAGCTCCCAGGAAAAAAAACAAACAAAAAACCCCAGGGCCTTCTTGCTGTGAGTGCTAACCATAAACCGAGTCACCAGTCTAATTTCTCTCACTGCTATAACACCCCAAATATGAAACTCTGTACAATCACAGCAAAAATATTGAACAGTATTTTTTTTTACAAATGTATTAGCAAGTTTATTAACTATTAAAGCCCTCCTGTGCTGTACTACAATTACAATTAATGTGCACGATCAACATTCTGTGGCCATATGTTGCTTCCATCGGTCACTGGTGAGATACACCTTACAATACATGGAAGCTTTGACGAAGTGACATCACCCATGGTTCAGTACCACACAAGCAAGCCAACACGATCCGGGAAGATTAAAAATGATTAAGCCGTCACTCCAGGCCGCTGTCCCTCTCCTTTAAGAGGAGCGTGCACCCCGAAAATGGTAACATGGTTACGATTAGAATTATGAATCATTTGTAATGGCAGAACTTGTTTTATGGGAATTTATCTCTCTTGTCATTTTGTGCCTCTTGTATGATTAATGTGAATGTTAAAATTTGATTATGCTCGAGTACTTAAAGCTTTTTCAGAGATGACATTGGATTTTAAACTCCGTCCTCTAGTTTGCCGTTGGAACGTGGTGCAGTTGACTGATAACAGCAGACTGCTAGAGTCTCCTGTTATTGGAGATGATATATTGTACTCTGCATTTCCTTGTGAATTACAGGCTAATGGATCTCAATGATAAGCAGAACCTTTGATACAAAGCTATGTTGACCATTGCATGTTATTGTTACCAGTAACAGGGACAGACTATGCAGCTTATAATACAATATTTATACCCACTTTTTTAGTTTTATAGCAACACTGCACGCTTTTATTTTTCTTTTTTTCCAACTATTAAGATTTTTTTTTTTTTATTGGGTGGTTAATCCATATTTGAATTTTGTCAAATCCTACAAACTTAACCTTTATAGCTCCTTATCTGTCCAAGAATAATAATTAAAAAAAACAAACTTTAGGGATTTAAACACAGTTTGGCTTTCTTCATCTGTTAAATCTCCTTATGTGTCCTGATTTCTTTCGTCCTCAACCAGAGTTTAATCTCTGAGCCATGCAACGAAAGCATTTCTAAATGTTTTAGACCTGTGCTGTGACACTGAAAATGTGAGTTTCTCATAGATTTTTCTCTTGCCTCAAGAGTGCAGCGAAACTTTTAAAATCAATCGCTCACACCTCACACTCATGGCGCTGTGCTAAAAGGTCTACTTTGTAAAGAGAATCCTTGATCTCAGTGGGACCAACCTAGATTTGTGATGATTCTCTCTCAGGAGGACCTCAAGAGGTAGAACAGGTAGTCACTCTCACTCCCTCACTCTCTGCACATTTTCTGTAACCTGCAAAGACCGGGTCAGCAAATAACAGATAAAATACTGCTACTTTTGCCTTTTTTATGCTTTCATTTGGTTGTTTGGTCTACGGCCAGATACTGTGGCCAACTTTAAATACAGAAATGAATTTGAAGTTCTGATTAGGAAGGTTTACATGTTTTCTGTGTCCTGGCTTTAATGTAGACCAGTGGGAACAGGGGGTTTGCAGATTGGTTCTGGATCTCTAGTGGCCAGGTACCTTGAAAAAAATGTGCTGAAGAGAGCTGGCGCTTTTTCCAAGGTGAAGGGAGTTCACATCAAATATTGATTTGATTTAGCTGTTATCCATTTACTGCACTTTGTATGAAGTTAACCCCGACTTTTGCCAAGTGCACGCTCAAACTGAATCTTAAGGGGGTTTTTTTCTCTATAATATCGTAAGGCCTTAACTTTACTACATAAAGGGCCCCGAGGGGACGCTATGACTTTCTGGTACATACTTCAGAGTAGGGGTGTCCCACGCTCCTATGCAGGCCAGAGCCGACCCTCTAAACCGTTCAGTCAGGCCTGCTGGATGGTTCGTGGTTTGTGCAAACCTGTTGTGTTGTTAGTTCGTAATGGATCATCACGAATGGAGAGTGGTTTTGCAACCTGAATCACAAATTATCGCTTTTACTTTACGTAACCCGTAAGCCTGCTGTGCCACACCAAAATCAGATAGCAGTGCTGATGTGAGTCTTTGATTTACAGTAACAGCTTTTGCAATGACAGCAGACTGATTGTGAAAAAAACTGCCACATATAGCTGAAATTGCTCTTATCTTTTATTCATTAAAGGTTGTTTTTTTTTAAATGTACTTGTAATTTTTTGCACAAAAATGGGAACATATATCAGTGTCTTTCTTGTAGGTTATGTAATAATTTTGCTGGTCCGACCCACTTGAGATCAAATCAGACTGTAGATGAATCATAAACTAAAGTGATACAGCTGAATTAAAGAAATATTTACAGATGTTCTCAAACTGTGGGGTGAACTGGGTACCACTGGGTTGGAAGATGCCACACAATGCCGAGCCCATCTGCCCATTTCTTTAGCTTATCCTGAAGACTGGAAGCACAGGTAACAGGCAGACAATAGCTTAATCAATAGCGAGTGGTAAATTGAGAATTCAGAATTGTGCAATTGTAATTGTATGGGTTTGTTAGCAGAAGATAGCACACATGACAGATTAGATTAGATTTAGGACGTGGGTATAAGAATGTAGTTGTTTACCAAAACTATTCAAACCTTCTAAATACTAGCCCAGCCTAGATCACATTTAAAGTTCCAGTCTGGTCTCTCCGTGTAAGCTGTAAGCCTTGTGCAGAATACGGAGGGCAGTCAGCTTTTCTTTAGTTCATACTTACTGAGGGGCCAACCCTTCAAAGAAAGAGAAAAAGGTCTGATTGAGCACCTGGGCCGAGCAGGAAGCAGCTGGAGTAGCCTGATTACTCTGTGGACACACACGTACACGTTCTCACGCACAGTTCCCGAAGCAGGTTAGCCCTTGGTGACTTATAGAGATTCACTCTGTGGTTATCAATCACATGCGCATAAAGGTTCCCCCTCCCTGACTCTGTCACAGTAATAAACAGGCATATATGAACATACATGTGGCAGATGCTGCGCCTCTTTTTGGAGGGGAGGGTGGGAGAGTCCCTGGCTTGTGCCTTGCATTACTGGCTGCAGCCAGAGGGGCTTTCCTGAGTATGTGTGTGGAGCTGCTGCGTTTATAGCTGTACAGCACATGCTTGTGCAGAGGTTGTCAGCTGTATTAAAAGAAGGTGGGCATGGAAACTCGCCATGGTGTGCCAGGGAAATTAGGTGACCACACCTCACCTCTGTCTGTCTGTGTCGATGACGCAGCCACAGTCTTACCTCATGAAGCCCGTTTTTAACAGACACCTCAGGAATATGACTCAGTGCTACATACTTAACTGCTTCCAGTCATATAACGATGACTGCTTTGACTGCTACAGCCGCTTTTTAAAACCAGAAGGACCTCCTAGGCATGTAGCACATGCTCTTTCTTCTATGACATAATGTCATAATGCTTGTTACCTTCCATAGTTGTCTGAGATGTATTTTACGCCAGAAAATCGAGTATTCTGTGGCTTGAAATTTAACGAATCTAAAGCATTCAGATTTCATGTTGAATAAACAGGCAAATCACTTCAAACATGTTCATTCTTTATAGGAAATAAAGTCAGAAAAATAACCTCTTTGCAGCAAGAGGCGACATGAAATTGTCACAAAAAATAAGGTAAACACTGGCAGTTAGCCCAAAGTTTAGCTTGGTTTATTCTATCAGCAGTCCAAAAACAGCAACTTTTACTGCTTGGTCAAGCAACAAAAGTTGTTCTTTATGCTACAAGTGCTGCTGGAGCTTCAACCTGTTAAGACTTTACGTTCCTCTCCGTGCGCCCTGGAAGTGAAATTGTGTTAGAAACCTGTACTCTGAGCAACACAGCAAACCAGCTTTTCAAATACCAAGATTTATAGAAACAAAGTAGGCACAGATTTATAAAAAAATATGTATTAACTAAAATATTTTGGTCTTGGATTACTTAATTGCAAACTTTAGCGCTCAGAACACAGTTGGATGTAGCTTCCTGGTCGGATAAGATCAGGTCATTATGGAAGTGCCTTAAATCTATATTGTGGAAGGTCACCAGGTGGCACTAGCTGTGGATGTGTGGTAAGATAGATTTTTGACTTGACACTTTCCTGATGGGTTTATGGGCTCAGTAACTCATTTTGAATTATACTGAATTAAAAAAAAAAGTTTTTTAAAGGAGGATTATCTGTGGTACCTTCATTTGCCAACAACTTGTGAATGACAAGTCATTAACCAACGAGCGAGCTTTTTCATAGTCAGGCCGGCCGCGTCCTCGTCATATATGGTCTTTTGCAACCAAGGTTGCGAATCGCTCATCTCTAGAACGGGATTTCAGAAACCACTGGATGACATCACAGTTGCTACATCAAGCTTTTATACAGTCTTATCTTTCAGACCGGCTATCTGCTTGTGGTCTAGTCCATCACCATACGGGGGAAGTTTTTTTTGTTTTGTTTTTTTGGCTGAATTTTGTCATCGTATTTGATAATTTGTTGCTCTCTTACTGAATTAAATTCATTAACTAATTCATAAACCACAGCTGCTAAATAGTGCAGTAATGTGGTGCTTCCTTGTTGTTGTGGTGAGCCGGAGGTTAGAGTTGAGCTTCTCATTATGTACGACCAGCAGTGCAGTGGAGATAAAGCACCAGAGAACAAGATAGGTGTGCATGCTTGGTTCCAGGCAGGCCAGATGTGTGCTGCTAGTTTTCCCCCCGACACACCACTGAATGTTGTAAGTCATGTACCCTGAACATTTATTGGAAATATAATATCCTAAAAGTTTCGATTTAATCTCAAATAGGCATCTTATATATGACGCCCTTATAGCTTGTCTCCCACGTCATGTAGCTGTCGACTACATGGGAAAGAAAATATGTGACTGTACCTTTAAGTAGGCCGACTCTCTTTGCAGCTGCTCACCATGTTAAAGTCTGGTCACATCTAGTAGCAGACAGGCAGCTTTAGTGATGTACACTCCTCTCTTTGGCTGTCACACACACACACACCACACACAGTGGGGTAATTGTCTGTTAGGGGTTTGGCAGAGATCCCGTGCTGCACAGCTGCACTGGGTCAACACACACACACACACACACACACACACACACCACAGCGAACTAGCTGTGGTTTTTCACACAGTCTGATGTTTTGCTCTCACGTCTTTCTTTAGCTGGGCTTTTTTCAAAAGTGAATAGCACTTTTTTTTTCATTCATGCCTAGTAGTACTGGCTCAGCTGGAGAGGTAATCATCAAGTCTTTAGTCATTTATTGATAGCAATGGCTTCAGCTTAAATATATGCCAGGACGCATGGATTCATTTGTTTAGCCAAGGTAACAGGGAAGCTCTAAAGACGGAGATGTCATCTGGTCAGTCAGTTTATGACTTTGCTCCAGACTGAAATCTTGTTGGGTCCACAATTTTGTGGACTGTGGTGACAGTTTAAACCAATAAAGATCCAATGCCTGGAAACCCTTGACAATTACTGTACAAATAATCCTCTGAATGTTCCTCGAGTATTGCCATGAGGTTGGTGTGTGTGGTTTTAGTGAAACTGATCACAGCTTTGTACAGACATTCATGTCCCCTGAGGAGATATTGTAATATGTGAGAGTAGCCTTACCCTAGAAAATGACCTCATACGCCAAGTGGGCAAGCTTTTATTACAGCCTCGAATTTTGTTTTAAAGTTAAGTGACATCTAGTGGCTGTGGGGATGCATGCATGTGCAGTGAGCTCGGGTGTCGTCGCACTAGATGGGCTGAAACCTTGGGACCTTGGTAACCTAGAAAATGGAAATTTCTAATATGTGTTTCTTAACAGCGTAAGGAGAGATTTTCACCTAGAACTAGAGTTGATTTTCCCTAGCCCTAAACTAGCAGTTGTTGGATTTAAACCAACCAACCAACCAACAAGTGAAAATGAAAATAAACTATGAGTGAAAGCGGAACTGAAGAATCGTCTCAGACAAGAGTCAGGCATCTCTGTGCCTTCACCAGTCCACTTTTTCCTAATATAGATTTATTTTTTTGGGGGGGGGGCTCATTTAGAGTGCAGATGCCTCTTATTTGTCACACCAGAAATGCTTACATGGTTTAAATCTTTCATCATAATTCTTGCCTTCTGCTCTGCACGTTGAATGCTACCTGGAAGATGCACATGAGAACATTGTAACAGCGCATTTGCTTCATGTAGTGAGTATTTATTTCAGAGTGATGCTGTGATTTAAGTCTCTTCAGCGTAACATAGCTATAGAGACTTGTATAATCTCCATAGATCATACATGCAGACTGATGGTAGTCTATTTCTAGCTGTTGTTCTCCCTCCCCCTCTTTTCTCGCTGCACAGCAGCTGACCTTTGCCCCAGATACCAGGCCATGCGGTCCAGTTCGGGTTATGTTGTGGTGTGCGAGGCCAACATGATTTCCGCTCCATGGTCACGTGTCCTGATGTGGGTCTAGCTGCCTGATGCTAAAGCCGAGGAAGTCAGATGCCTTACTGATCATTCAGTGAACTGTTGCTGAATTATTTTTTTTGTGTTGGGCGAAATCCTTTATTTTCAGAATTTTTCAGTTAGTGAAACATAAATAGAAGGCATTGTATAAAGGGCAGTAGCTGCGGGGGTGACATTAAGGGAAACTGTGTATTTACAGTAGTGATTTTTTTTTGGAGCAGCTGTTTGTTCTTAAGATCTATTTTTTTATTGACTTTACTTAACCATCTGCTGCCTTTTTGAATCTCATTGCAAAGAGGGTTTTTTTTTTTTAATTTCAGTGCGACTACCTCATCAAATGATAAATGGATAAATCATTTAAAAAGGCAAACAGGATATTATGAATTCCACCCTATGAACTGTTGCTTCCATATCTTTGTGTGTAACTTCACTGTACAACCAGAGCGCTATTAAAATTAAAGCTTTTTTTTCTTTATGCTGTCCTTGCTGTTATTGAATACAGGCCGTAATATCAATATACGACTCTTAGCCTATTTCAAATGTACCCTGCTACAGTTTATAAGCTTAGAAGATGTGTTTGAATGAGGTGAAAGGATGAAAACCTTTCACTTGTTTTCCACAGTATTATTACACCTGTATTAAGTTACTTGTGTTAAACTAAGCTGAATATATGGTACATAAAGTTGATATTTTATGGAAAGTACCTGGCCTCCTTCTGCAAAGAGCTGAGTGCATTTAGTAAAGAAGCATGATTTCAGTCAAGAACAGAAAGAAAGCAGGTAAAACTTTTTGTGTTTTTGTGTTAGTTCTTAGACGCAAAGTGGCAGAAAAAAAAATCTGAATAAACATCGGAGTAGTAATGAAGGGGCCTGTTATGAAACCGATTTAATCAGAGAGATGGATGGCAGGAAGGGAGGAATGCTTTTGTCTAGACTTTTCTCTTCCTCTCTTAGCCAGGCCTCTCCTCTTCACAGAGCTCCAGATGGGGGATTAACAGTTCACTTGACGCATTGTCATGATGATGTGGACAGGTCTCTGTGTCTCTCTTTCTCCTACACAATAACTCTCTCTGGCTTACCTATTATGTTTATTGTCTGTCCTGTCTCTGCTCAGTGCTGCCCTCTGTCTGTGGCTGTTGTAACAGAACTTATGTAAAACACAGCAGAGAAAGTACAGAGTCCGCAAGAATTATGAGTCTCGGGATCATTTGCATTCAGGGGGGTGCTGCTGTGGGTTGGTTATAAGTTTTCATGAAGATGTCTTCACGGCAGTAGCTGGGCCACAGCATCAGGGCCGGTCTGCCTTTTAAAACTGCACAAGGATGTAAATGACTGACTTCAATACTCAGAAATCCTGAAGACTAATGATATTAAACAACAAACATATCTGCTTAACAGATCAGTCTGCAGTCAAATCCCACAGTGAAAGGAAGGAAGTCAGATGTAATGGTGCTGAGTTCAGCTTTCTCAGGGCAGAGTCATAGCTCTTTTACAGTTTGTTGTGTTATCATTTTCTCTTGGTAAATACCAGAAACTTATTTGGGCAAAGAGGGAAACATGTATTGTATCTTAATTGCTTGGAATAAGACACGTCTGCTATCGCACCACTTCGAGATGTAGACTGAGAGGGCGTATTTATTATTTAAAATCACGTACGGTGCAGTTAAATGAACATCGACAAGATCACTCTTCTCCATAATAGGGATATTCTCTGGGAACTACTCGACTTCTCTGTCAGCTGCACTTTATTTGATCGCCTCCCACCCCAAACCGCACTCACTTTACTCTGCATAGTGTTGCAGACTTGTGACATTTACATTAATTTACGTTCTGTTTCTATTTCTGCTGTTTAAAGGTGGCTGGGTAACAGCCACCTTTAAACAAACAGCTTTACTCCCCTTCTGGCAGCTTTACATCCTGCCGGGTGCTTGTAAATGCAAGGAGCAGTGCGCAGTTTAAGAAGAAATAGTGTAATAATTTTGTGATAATGTTTAAAAATCATGACAATTTTTACTGTATGATTACAGATTAATTTTTTACCCAGTGTTCAAACCCAGGACCCTCTTGCTGTGGCCCAACAGTGCTAATTGCTGCGGTACCCTGCTCCCTAGACACCAGAATACAGTTAGATTTAAAAATGCAATTTAAGAAACTGCATTTTTTTTTGCTAATGCACACGACTTGTCACATTCCTTCTTGTGCTCCCAAGATTAATTCTATTAGATGCAGCACACTGACTAAAATCCAAGAAAAAGAATTTATGTGGATGATGCTTAAGCTTTTATTAAGAGTCTTTTTCAGTTTTATCAGAGGCTCAGCTGCTCGCTCTTCCCTCCAGGCAGCTCTGTTAAGAATTCCTAACCAGTTTGCAACAGGCAGCCTCTGGTGTGCAGGAAAGAAGAAGACCTTTCTATTATTGGAACTGCCACAAGCCTGTCTGCTTAATAATGTGAGTTTTTGTTTAAATGGAGAGAGACACCATTTGTTGATTTTTTTTTAATTTTTTTTTTTTTAGGAACTTGCTGCCTGCAGTGGGGATGTGTTTATGCTGACTGTCTGCAGTGTGGAACTTAAACGCACCATTAATCTGCGTCTAGCCAAACCATTGTGGTTAACCCAAAATACCATTAAGGTTTTTGGTCACGCTGTACATGCCTCATCATGTATTGATGTTAAGATTAGATTAAATTACAGCAATGTATTGTTAAAATGCCCACCTTAACAGCATTAAAACATGTCTCCATGGACAGATTTCCCCTTTAGAACAACTGTGTTAAAGAGCCATGTGACAGCGGTGTGGCTCAATCTCTGGCTCTCTTCCACACTGCGTCTTTTGTCCTGTCTCTCTCCCCTCAGCCTCAACTGGTTGAGGCAGATGACTGCCCCTCCCTGAGCCTGGTTCTGCCGGAGGTTTCTTCCGGTAAAACGGGAGTTTTTCCTTCCCACTGTCACCAAGTGCTTGCTCATAGGGGATCATTTAGACTTTTGGGTTTTCTCTGTAATTATTGTAGGGTCTTTACCTTACAATATAAAGCACCTTGAGGCAACTGTTTGTTGTGATTTGGCGCTATTTAAATAAAATTGAATTGAATTGGCTTAAAGTTAGAGGCGTGGCTCCACCGTGCTGTTGGTGCATTTTGGAGCATTTTAATGGAATTAGCTCACAAATAATAAGCTTTCATGTCCAGTGTACCATGTCTGTGAAGTCTCTGCTCCCTTTTTTATGAGCACAAATGGATTTATTTGGTCTTTTACCTAGCACTTATTAGCAGTTATTCATGAGCTGCATGGAGAGTTTATGAAAACAGGATGCAAAGAAAGCTTGTAAGCATCTGATCATTTTGTGATGGCTACACTCATCTATTATATACTGTTAACACAGTTGAGTCATGTGAATGACAACTGGATTACTGCAATTAATAAACTCAGCTGAGGACGTTAAACCATTTTGATAATTATTTGAAGAACAATAGCAACACAATACGTAGTGACACAAAGCTTCACTGTTCCCCCAAAACTATTACAAACACATCACTGTGCTCGGTGATAAATCTCTCACAAGAAATGGGCACTGCGGTTTATTTAAAAACAGCTTCAAAGAATATTAACAGTGATCATTTTCACACTTTGATGCTTTCACTATCCAGAAACTACTTCCCACAAAACAACCGGTCGTGACAGATGGCCACCCTCCCTGAGCCTAGTTTAAAAGGAGCTGCTTCTTTTTTCTCTCTCCCTGCTGTTGGAGTGTTTGCTCATAGCAGATCACTGGATCATTGGGGGGCATTTTTCTTTTTTGAGGGGGTAGGGTTTGAACAAAAATACAAATATATGTATATGCACATGGCTACAGCGTCCATGTTGGTTCCAAATGTGGGTGATTCCTAGTTTTGGACTTTTGGTCAGATGAAATAACATTTGGATAAATTGTCCAAGAGCCTGAGAAACTATTAGATTTAAAATCCACAATTAAAATGGCCCATAATTGCCGATAGTCAATTAGAGGTCACCACTTTTCATCACAGTATACAGACAATATATTCCTTTTTTCTTTTTTTTTCTTCTTTGGCTCTGCTCATCAGTGATGGTGTGATGCCATGTCGAAATAGTGCTGTAACTTAAACACATTCAAGGATTTGTAACACCAACCATTAAAATTTTTTTGAATGCTCATGTTTCCATCATCAGGTTCGTATTGTATCACAAACCAAAGCTCCTTCAGATGATGACTCTTTTTTTCCCTCCTGTTTATGACTTGTCCAGCCTCTTACATCAATCCAGACATTAGTGGTGGGCGGATCAATCCGGATATCGATAATATCGTTGCCAACGTTGGTATTGATAATGATCAATACCAGTGTAATGAGATCGATACTTTAGCTTGAGTTTCGTGTCTGTATGCAGCGCTGCGGTTTCATCTAAGATGCGAGCTGACTGTCCAAGTGCCGCGCCCGTCACAGCACAGAGCAGGCACACTTTGCTCCTCCCCTCCCCGCAGCGTGTTGACGTTATACCATCATGTGACACGTAACATTTTTTACTAGCAAACTCCCGGCCCTCGGGTTCATATCAAAATATAAGACAATTTGACCCTTTAAGTTACTTTTTGGACATTTGGTTTTCCCCTCCAATTAAGAGGAGTTAGCGAAATGTCCAAAATGTAACTTAAAGGGCCAAATTGTCCTATATTTTTGACATCAAATCACGGGCCTGAAGTAGGGGGTGGAGCCAGAAGCGTAAATGTTTTATGTTGTGGAGTGCTAATTTTGTACAACTTGTTTATTTAAAAAAAAATCCAGAAAATTAGTGAATGAAGGGATATTTGTTTATTACATTTTTGTATAAGACTTTCTGAACACTCTACCTGAAAAAAACAGTTTTAATTTGTTCTTGAGTGATCATTTTGTACACTTTATTTAAGAAAAAAATCCAGACATCACAATGTATGGGGGAAATTGTTTTGTTACTGTTCTAATGTTTCAGAGCAAAAACTTTTATTTTGATAAAGTATTTTCTATTTACCTATAAACTTTGCCCAATTCTATCCTGGTTTTTAACTAATTAATGATCCAAAGGAAAAAAAACCCACAAAACACTTAAACTTCATGAAAATTCTTCATAATTATTAAAAAGTATCTGTATCGGTATTAGTATTGGAGATACTGGCCCCGTATTTACTTGGTATCGGATCGATAACAAATCTTGCAGTATTGCACACCACTATCAGACATGCATCGGTCTCATCCCATAAACACACAGACAAGTCTCTGCATTCACAGCTCTGCTCGTCTGTCTGCAGCAGTGACTGTATTGTCTGCAGAAAGCACCACCTCACTTCTGGAGGGCTGGTGTTGAAGTCTCTGTGTGTTTAAATATAGTGTGTGACCTCAGTGGGGTGTCATAGGCTAAGTGTAGGTGGGTTTCAGTAGGTGTGTCTAATCTGGTCTGCAGGGTTTGCATGCAAAGAGGTATAAGGTAACGGCACAGCATGAACTATGCATATAGAGTTTGTCTTGTGGTTGAGGCATGTGTGTGTGTGTGTGCGTGCGCGCGCACGTACATGTGTGTTTTTGTGTGTGAGTTTGCACCTGTCACCTGTGAACAAACAGCCGGATCTTTTCTCCTCATTAGGCGTCTTCGGCGCCTCTGCAGAGACGTACAGCTTCCCTGCGGAGCGCACACACTCGCACAGTTTCATTCACTTCTATACATACTCTTTTGTGCTCACTCACAATTGTGTGTGTTTTCACGGTGACAGTTAAAAAGCCACTGCAACACAGTTTGCTCATCATCACTTACATGTGCGCCTCCGTGTCTCCAGCATCGAACGCTTTGTGCTGAACCGCTGCACACTTCTCCCTCTAAGTTCATTCATATTGGTCCAGTTGGTCCATTTCTCACACTGAGCTTCCATTAAGAAACCGTATCCTACAGACAAACTCGCGGACTGGAGCACAGTGTGAAATAGATTTGCTTTCTGAGGCTGATAAACAAGTGATTATTTTTACCCTTGGCTGCCATTTGTCTCTTTTTAATACGTTCTCGGCATATGTGAAGATGAAAATTGCACGTGCATCAAGTCAGCGGTTTATTAATGTTGAGGCAGCTTTTAGGGCAGCAACTAAAATTATTTTCAGGATCAGACTGCAGTTTAGTGCATACAGCAAATGTCTACTCATTTCCTATTTAAATTTTCCACAGCTTAAGGTACCACGATAGGTTCTTTTAAAGAAGTTTTATCAATGTGCACTGATAGAAAGTGCTAAAACCTCACGTTTGAGAAGCTGGACCACAACAGTTTCAGATTTGGTTCAGTAATAGTTATTAATTTTCTGTCCATTGACTAACTAATGCAGCTCATACTTGTACTGAATTAGTGCCGGCCAACAAATTATATTTTCATATGAATGTTCACAGTAAACTGCCTGAAATGTTGTTAATAAAAAATAATAAACACATTTGTTTATACATTTGCACATTTGACCACATATAATAAAAATATGTTCAAAATAATGGGATTTTCAGTGGGTGTTTATGTTAGCAAACACACACACACACACACACACACACACACACACACACACACACAGGTCATTCCACTTATGAAAAATGCGTTTGCGTATTTCATTTGACAGCTTTTATGCAGACTTAATGTAAAGGCTAAAACATTATAGTCAGTGAGAAATTACCATTGCTTTTCTGGCAAAGCAAAAGAATCAGGTGCTGCTATAGCTTACCTGACTGAGCAGGTGACCCATCTGCTGAAAGGCTGCAGGGGTCTGGGTCTGATTTTGTCTCAGACCTTTTCCTGCATGTGAAACCCCCTTTTTCCTCATTTGTGTCTTGTCCAATGAATGCTGAAAGAAATCCCCCCCCTCCAAAAAAAGAATAGTGAACAAACACGAAAATGTGTGCAGCCTATTTTCTGGACCTTCGGTTGCTGATTCAGGGTAACTAATCATGCATCTGCATTTTTCCTGGTGGATAGCAGGGGTATGTAAATGGACTAATTCTTATATAGTGCTTTTTCTACTCCGATTGATCACTCAAAGCACTTTATACAACATGTTTGCATTCACTCATTCACACAAGCACATTTTTTCTATATTTAAATGCTTTCTAACATTCGTACACACATTCACACTCCGATGAACACATGGGGACCAACTCGGGGTTCAATATCTTGCCCAAGGCAGTCTTACATACTTTGGCATGCAGACTGGGGCAGCCAGGAATCAAACCACCAACCTTCCAATTAGTAGAGGACCTGCTCTACCTCCTGAACCACCGCCACCCCATGTATACACTGGGACAGCAGCTGCCATAATTGACAAGCATGCAGTAGATGATTTCATGTCGGCATGGCATGTTTTGTATTTTTGCAACAAATACATTTCAACTTACTGTTTTGTTCATTTATTTGTTTTCCAATCAGAACACAAACTACAAATATAAGTTGAGTTCATGGGGTTTCTTTTATGGTAGAAATGTACAAATGGGAGATGTTAAGAGGGGCACATAGAGGCTTTTTTTTTTTTTTTTTTTTTTTTAACCCATGCAGCTCAGATGCTAATCACACCGCAGTTAATTGCCTTTATTCTGCTCCCCACATGTGAATCGAACACTGATTACAGCAACAGGGTGCTGGCTTTTCATTGCTGGGGTCGAGAACAAGTTGGTTATGTGGTTATGAAGTGGTGAGATCATTTTCAAAACACTAGATCTTTTGGGTTTTTTCCTGCAGTGACAAACTTCAACAATGGCTTGGAGGCCAGTTCAGACTCCGATGATGAGGACAAGCTACACATTGTGGAGGAGGACAGCCTGCAGGAGCCTGAGGTCACAGATGCTGATGGGACCGCATCGCTGGACAGCCATGACCCTGACGCCACCGTAACAGTATTACCCCACAACGGATCGTGGAATGGAGGTGAGGCAAAGACATAATGAATGTGCGTTTAGTATAGTGATGTGCATTTTAGGACCTAGGTGACATAATGTGCAGGTGCCAGGTCCAAAGTGGTTCTAGGGGCAAGTTTTGCCACTTAGCAACCATCTTGAAAGGCGTCTGATCAGGTAATTTAGATAATACTTTTAAAAAATCCTTTTATTTTAGTGGTCACTGGGACAAAAAAAAGCTACATACTTCTACCATCATTTTATTTCAGTTGATTCTCTGAATGCCATGTCTCTCTCTAACAGCGTCTCTGTTTATATTTATACGTCTAAAGACGAGACCTTTGAGATTGGTCTTATTATCTCTTAATCTGGGAATGTTTGCTGGCCGTGTTTGCTCTTTCTCAGCAGTATGTTCGTTCAGATTCACACAGTAACACGCATTCTCATCCAGGAGGTGCTCAGTACACCCGCAGGCTTATCCATCTGCAGCAGCTCAAGGGAAATAAGTTCAAACTTTTACTCAGCTGTACCTCGGGAAGAGTAGTTCATGGAGGTTCCAGTATTGCACACTTCAGCCTCGCTGCGGAACTGAATCAACAAAGGTCAACTTCAAACGCCTTCAAGACAGTTATCACAATAATTTGCACAAAAATGTCCATATGGCTGACATGTGTAATTAACCCTTTAACAGCGGGCGATCGCTGCCGATGCACCTGCTACCTGCCCTTACTTGCCGTGAACAGCTGGTTAATCACGCGACCGTTTGTCCTATTGGAAAAATTCAAACGGTTTCTGAAAGCTGAGAAATTGCGCTTCACACCCAACATTGGGTTATTACGGTAATTGCTGTCGGAAGTCCGTGAATGGTGGCTCCTTAGGGCCCGTGGTAAATAAAGGGCTAATCCTGATCACAGTTTAAGTAGCACTTAAGTAGTGCATTAATGCAGCAATGATTATATTTATATAATCAAGTGTTGGCTTTTGTGTTTCAGGAGATACTGTATATTAGAACAGGTGGTGAGATTAGCCACACAACTGTTATCAAGTAAATCCAAATCAGAGCAGCACTAGACTTATGTTCACTGACTTTGTTGTGGATCATTGTGGACAGGAGCAGCACTAACCTAGTAGATACGCAGTGCTTTTCTGAAATGAAGTGATCTGAGGTGCATGTATCATTGAGCACACAAACCAAGCATCCTGCCTGTGGTGTTGGTGTGAGTAAAACCTGGAGGCATGAGTCAGCTGAACATGATCACAGCTCAGTGTGGTATGACATTTTCAGATCAGCAGAGAAGTAAAGAGCATTCAGAAGCCAGGAATTTATAGCAATGAGAGCATGCAAATGAGGAAAGAGATGTATAAAAAAGGAGGGGAAGTAAGCTCGTCTGAGGAGTAGACATTTTTCTGTGACGTCTTTAGTAATGCATAATCTAGCCGGCAGTCTTGCAGAGGTTTTTCTGCATCATCTCCAGTTCTCACATCCAGCAGATTTTAATAAATCCCATATTTTCCCTAACCGGGGAACATTCCTTTTAATAATGCAGTACTCTGCCTCAGGGCGGTTCTTTACATGCAGTTTATGCTGCGTCTTTTGTGCTTGAACATCTCCGTCAGTGCCAATAATAAAGCAGTACCTCGTAGCCTTTTACTTTTAACCCAAAAGAAAGTTTGGCTTTTCAGGTTTAAACATTTTTACCTATTAACTTGTTTTTGGTATAAGAGAGTTAAGCGGTAACAGTTTGCATTTACTGCTCTACACACAGCGAGCTGCATAATGTAAATCCAACAGATACTCAGACGTGATTACAGCTGGTGAAGTGAGACTCAGAGGGGAAACTCTAACCCTGTCAGAGATTTTCAGAAAAATGTGCCCATAGAATATATTGCTATGCTGTGAAATAGTGCTGATTGTAAGTGCATCAAATGTATTGGGGTGGTAATGTTATTATGAGCATCCAGAAGTTTAGTCCGTCATTTCTTGTACAACCTGCAACCTGCATTTCAGACTTTGCACATTAACTTTTTCTTTGTTTTAGCATATTAACCCCCGAAAGACCCTAAAGCCCAACTAAAGGTCCGTGTAGTGAGTTGAATTTAACTGTTCAAAAGTAACGGGACCAAAGACGGCCTGCAATTCTGAAATCTAGAAAAACAAATTCTCAAATTGTGACTGATGCTACACTCTGTGAGAAAATAGTGCCTTATTGTTTCGGGGAAGTGTTAAGTACTTGTCCATTTGACACAGTGATATGTATTTGTATGTATGATCTTGAACCTCTGGTGACAATTTTGTATCTTGATGTGATTAACAAATAGACGTTCAACAAGGGACAGCTTCTGTTAGAAGAAGAACCAGACAGTGAGTAAATTGTTCATTTAAATAAAAATATTAAAATAAACCTAGGAGCAGGATATGTTCCGAATTTTGATTTAAAATCGTCTGCAAGCACCACATTTTACTGATTCCTTTATTCACAGCATGTTTTAAATGCAATACTTGGAGAATATGGTTTATATGTGCAAGGTGTTAAGCTGTACTTGAATGAAAGCCGGTGAATGAAGTGCAAAGTGTGCGTTATATTATCATAGGAACACAGAATGCACACCAAAAATACATGTTCAATCATTAAATTTAATTTCATTTTGATCAGCCGACAGATTAAAGCAGTTATTACGTCTCCATTATTAGGCTATGGGACTGTAACCTTTAATTTTAAAGTTTCAGAGCTCCGGTGGGCAGCTGTCACCGAGCGCGCACTCAGCAATAAAATAGTTAACAGTAATTAAAATGTTTATTTTACCGCTCTGTCACCAGATTGATCTAATTTTCTGCCGTGTTTATCTCTTGTATTGTTAGCAAAAGTGTTGAGTTTTTCTGATATATTTTTTATGTTCTTTATAGATTTTTCATCACCATTTTATCATCATCATCTGATAATATCTCTGATTGGAGTTGGTGGCACTCATAGGGATCATTTTGTGCAAAAGAAGAGTCACGTGACCCGTGAATCGTCCCTTTTTATGTAAGCATGCACAGATCTCTGCTTAGCAAAGGAAGTTGATAACCACCATCCATGATGCTCGTTATCTCCGACTGGGATTTTAAGTTTTGTGGAGCCAGTAAAGGTAAAGAAAACCTGACTGTGTTGAACTTGTTCATTGGATAGCCCTCAGAGCAGCAACTGAGCTCCAAGAAAGTGGTTTATGGAGCACAGGCACACTGGGACCAGGTGTTGCCAGTGTTGCTGATCTTTACAAGCCACATATTCTCTCCAATTCCTACAAGAATAGCTGCAGTGCAAATAAGGAGATTTTGACCTTCCTAAAATAAAGTGCAAAATTTGTTATGCATTTATGTAATATATTGCATGTCCATATACTGTATGGATATATTTTTATTGAAGTTGGAAATGGACTGGTACATTCTGAACTGCTTTTCTAGTATTACTGACAAGAAAGATTCTGACTTGCTTAACTTTGTGCCGACAGATGCAAAATTAGATTTGTCAGTGTATATTAAATGCTTTACATTTGGCTTAAGCAGTAAAATCTTGAAATCTGAGCAAATTCATGCATTTATTTGCCTGAACACAGACTGCCTCCTGATACCGTACCTTGAAATCAAATAGAAATGGTGCAAATATTCACCTTTGACTGCGTAGATATATACAGACACCTTATTGGCCCTTAAAAAGCTATACCTTGGGGATACATCTGTGTGCATTGTACTTCTAGGGACAGAAGTGGGCTTTTATTGTACTCTAGTTTTTGAGAGTTTACAACCCATTTCTACAAAATAACCAATCAGCATTAGAAGCTTTGTTGCAGATCTGCATGCGTGTTGCCTTCCCGTTCAAATCATGGAGCCGGTGCCATTGCAGAATTCGATGTGTTCAGATTCTGAGATTGTACTCCTAAGACTGCAACTAAGATTTTATTAGGACCATCTTGTAGTGTGACATAGTAAAACAGCCATATTGCTGATAGTCCTGTAAGATTGTTTGTCTGTATATCTCATCTCTCCCTTTGATCGGATTAGTTCATCCTCCTCCAAGCCTCGAGGAACGCCTGTTCGCCTGCCAGAGCCAGATGTTCTGCTCTTACTGTCTCACACTTTTAGGTCAGCCTGTATAACACCAAGTCCTAAAGGCTAATCTAACTATGACACACACATCCACCAACACAGGCTTTCTCTCCTCCATCTGAATTTACCCCCCCCCCGTATCCCTCTCTGATAAAACACAAAGACTTCATCATCTTTCCTTGTCATCTTTCTCATCAGATGGGTGTCTGACTGCTTATCTGTTCTCCAGACAAATAATAACTGCTTGCTGACAGGATTTTATGCCTGAAACATCTTAAATTTTTTGATATTGAGGCCTTAAAATGCCTTAGGATTATTTTTTAAATGTATTTTGATTGATAGCATAAGTTAAAGCCCCACCCATTGGAGGGGAAAAACAGTCGGCTACACTAACAAAATGCTTATACGGCTCTAAAAATATTACGAGTTTGATATTTCAGAGGCTTCATTCTTTTGGCCCCCTGAGTTGTTAGAAAGCTAATACTAACTATATTAGCAAGCTTCAGTAATTAAATAAGGCACTTAGAAACATGATAATATTATACCATAATACAAGTTGCACACTGTCGAAATGCTTTACTTCCACTTACAGTAATGTAGCAGCCTAAAAGTGACATTTAGATATTAGATTTGTCAGTGACAAAATGTTTACTGTACAGTCAGGATCCACTCAGGTGTTTTTCCTGTTCTTCCTGCTGATTCAATTCAATTCAGTTTTATTTATGTAGTGCCAAATCACAACAGTCATCTCAAGGTGCTTTATATTGTAAAGTAAAAAAATCATACAATAATTACAGAGAAAACCCAACAGTCAAAAAGACCCCCTATGAGCAAGCACTTGGAGACAGTGGGAAGGAAAAAACTCCCTATTAACAGGAAGAAAATGAGTTACAATATTCCAGCCTAGAAGTAATACATGCATGAATTAGCTTTTCAGCATCACGCTGAGAACGGATGTTTCTAATTTTAGAAATATGCAAAAAAGAAGTCCTACATATTTGCTTAATATGTGCATTGAAGGACATATCCTGGTCAAAAATGACTCCAGGACTACTCACAGTGTTACTGGAGGCCAAGGTAATGCCATCCAGAGTAAGTAACTGGCTAGACACCATGTTTCTAAGATATGTAGGGCCAAGTACAATATCTTCAATTTTATCTGAATTTAGAAGCAAGAAATGAGAGGTCATCCAAGCCTTTATGTCTGTAGCCCTTTAAGACCTATAATAGAACAAGTCTGCCAGACCATATCCTTACAGTTATACATGCTGTTGTACCATCTTGTAGAATATTTCAACTCACTAAACATCAATAGAATCTTCAGAACCCTAATTATAATAATATGTATGAAGGAAATCCATAGTAAGTACATAAGGTAGCTAAAGAGTGCACTAACCCACAAAGAAATTGAAATCCATTTTCTGTATCTACATATTATGCTAGATACAGAAATGCCATAGCTGTACATGCTAATACAGTGCTCTGGGACATGTTGAATGAATGATATGCAAGTGTAAATCCTCTGGTTTTATATGCAAAAAGAATTATTGCTTTATCATATGTGGTTGCAATTCTACTGGCATTTAAAAGCAGTTACCACACAAGGGGTTGAAAACGGTCATGCAGTTTAAATAACTGATGTGTGTCATCTGGCTTCATGGATAGATAAAGCTGGGTATCATCTGCATAAGAGTGAAAATGTATGCATGCTTTCTAATAATACTGCCTTAGGGAAGCATGTATAGTGTAAATAGAATTGGTCCCAGCACAGAACCCTGTGGAACTCCATAGTTAACCTTAGTGTGTGAAGAAGACTCCCCATTTACATGAACATATTGGAATCTATTGGATAAATATGATTCAAACTACTGCAGTGCAGTACTTTTAATACCTATGGCATGCTCGAATCTCTGCAATAAAATATCATGGTCAGCAGTATCGAATGCAGCACTGAGGTCTAGCAGGACAAGCGCAGAGATGAGTCCACTGTCAGCGCTTTCAGAACGACTTCTACTGTAATAAAATATATTCCCCACTGTTGTGTAATTCATTAAAGTAAATGTAAATGTTACTAAGAAATGATCAGACAAAAGAGGGTTTTCATGGAATACTGTTAAGTCTTCAGTTTCTATGCCATATGTCAGAACAAGATCCAGAATGTGGTTAAAGTAGTCGGTGGGCTCATTTACATTTTGAGAGAAGCCCAGTTAATCTAATAATAGGTTAAATGCAGTGTTGAGGCTGTCATTTTCAGCATCTACATGAATGTTAAATCACTAAAATTATTTTATCTGAATTCAGGACTAAATCAGATAAAGAGTCTGAAAAATCAGACAAACTCTACATAAAAGGGCCAAATGGACGATAGGGAACAACAAGTATAACATGGTTTTGAATTTTACGGTGGAAAAGGTTAAGGGTCGGGATTTTAAATTAATTAAAACCTTTTCTGGGTCTCTTATCAATTGATAGGCTGGAAGATTGCTGCTACTCCTCCTCCTTGGCCTGTGCTTCGAGCATTCTGACAGTTAGTGTGACTCGGGGGTGTTGATTCATTTAAACTAACATATTCATCCTGCTGTAATCAGGTTTTGGCAGAATAAATCAATATGTTGATCGGTTATTAAATAATTTACCAAGAGGGACTTAGAAGTGAGAGACCTAATGTTTAATAATCCACACTGAACTGTTTTACTCTTTGGTGCAGTTGAGAATGCTGTATTGCTCTTTTGTTTTTTTGTTTATGCCTTTTCAGTCAGGACTGCTGTAGTCAAAAGAATAAAATTATTTCCATCCACAGTACTTTATATTTGACAGTATGGATCTGTTTTGGGACTTCACTGCCCTTCCACATATATAGGGTAACTGCATAAGAAGCAGCAAGACATCCGTGACTACATTAATTAACATTAATTATGTCTGATACAGCATGAAAGGAGAAGTTGCTATGGAGATGGGTTGTTAGGTGGCTTGCAGATGCATAGCAACTCTGGACAGGCTAAAACACTGCAGTTTCATCTGTCAGATTTGCCATTTGGTAATGTAGAGGGCTCATTCTCTGATGGGAACTGTCATTAACATCTCACATGGCAGCAGGGCTTAAGCAGGCTCTGTCTCTATTGCAGTTGGTCCTTTGCTGCATGAATATTGATTAGGGAAGACCAAACTATATATTCACACCTTTATAATTAAAATATTGTGCTCATTTACATTCAGTGATTCAGTATATTATGAATGGATTAAAATATAAATCAGTTGATCACTAGAGATCCACAGTCTTTTTTCTATAATTCAAACTACATAAAAACAGGAGTTTTGGTTTATATATTAGTGGAATAAAAACTTAATGAGTTCCCCCATTAACACTGCTGGGTTGGTGTGTGACTGTGGAGTTGAGTCAGCTGAACGGCTTGTTGTTTCACTTTGCAAGACAGGGTTTTGTGCGCTGCATGTCCGCTGGGAACCTTAACGCGGAACAGGTTTAATCGTACCAGATGATTCACATCTGGTATATCCAACACTTTTGGACCTCATGTTGCTCATCAATCAACTTCCTGCTGTCCTTCTTCCTACTCAGCCTGCTTATGGTCTCAGAAGTTTCACCAGCTGCAGGAAGTGCAGACAGAAATAGACTTTTTAGAGACTTTGTGCTTATTTTATTTTATTTTTTAATTAGTTTTCATTCCACTTTCAGACAGCATGGTAAAGCTCTTTAAAACTCCTTAAACCTCCAGATACCCCCAAGTAAGTAAGTTCGCAGGCTCGGCGATTACCCGAACACTTTCCAAAACAAACCTTAGCACGCAAACAAAACAGCAAAAGTGCCCCAAGATTTAACGAGCAGAAGCAGAACCAAGTCTGCATTCAACAGCCGAGGTTGATTGGCTTGTGTTTACGCCGATTCTCAATGCCCTTTTAATCCTCGATTCCTCTCAAACAGCTCAGCCTACGCAAGCATCTGCCTTCATCTCGACAGCAGTTAGTTACAGCCAAGCAGGAAATACTAAAACCATGGAGACGGCGAGAATGTGACACTCGGAGATATTACTCTCAAGCTTGTTTCATTGTTCCTGAATAAAGCCTTACATGGTGTGAGCAGTGCTCATGAGTGCTGCTCACTCTCTTTGCTTTTTTTTCTCTCCCTCTTTCTCTCAGCTCTATCCTTTCTCTTCTGTATACTCACTACTTTTCTGCAGTCATTGATCCCTTCTCAGTTCTTTGTATTCTTCTGCCAGGCTTTCGTTTTTGCCTTCTTTTGCTTTTGTTTCCTTTCTTTTCCTCCCTGTTTCTTCTTCTGCTGAGTACCCAACTACAGATATTCTAGGAAAGCCTCCCACAGTGTTGCTCTTACTTTGGATATTATTAATTATCCATGGAGGTTTGCCTAAGCTTGTTGTTGTTCAGTAACTTTTTGGGACAAGCTAAAACTTCTAAGCCTTATTCTAACAATACACTAGCATGGCAGATGAGATTCACTTATTAGCCTGACATCAGCATACTGTATATGATTGTAGACCTAGACCACATGACAAAGTGTCAATTGTAAATGGACTGTTCTTATAGCACTACTCTGAGAGCTCACAGCACTTTTTACTACAAGCCACACTCCTACAGTGCTGAATGTTCAATGATTTAAGTAATTTCTATCACAGATATGATGAATGTGCCAACCTTCTGATTGGTCAACAACCCGCCGTACCTCCAGGTCTGCAGCTTGTGTATTTATTTATAAAGTACTGCATCAGATATCCAGTGCAAATTTAACATCACACAGCTAATGCCTGCAAACACACAAGTCTAATCAACAATTTGTTTTTTTGCTTTTTTGTTTTTTTTAGTTTATGGTCATCTCAGGTAGCTATGAAGCCCCATGCATCTGCTGTTCAAAGCTTCTGTTTGAAGAGGGCAGCCAATCAGAAGAAAGTTGGCTTAAAGTGAGGATGGATTTAAAGAGAAGCGGGCTTAAATGAGTGCTTAAAAGCATAACAGCCCCCACTTCAATTAATTAGCTTACTTATCAGAACAGTTATAGATTCATTTTAGTAAAAGGGTGTGTTTGGTGAGCTAGAGTGCCTACCGTGGTTTGTACACTTTTGTTAATAAAATAATCTGTTGTGGATGCTCTATGAAGGCCTTCTTATATTTCTTGTAAAGCTTTTGATTGAGAATTGTGAGGCGAGAAAAATTTGCAGTGCTGAGCAGAGAGAGACACTTCCTTTATTGACTAAATGGTTTGTTTTTTGACCTTTGACCGTTCCTGTCAGGTGCCTTTCATGGTAATAAGGTAGGATGGTAAACTTTTGTCTGTAGTTATGCACTAATTCTCTCCACTCTGCAGGAATAATAGCTTTTAAAATAGATAAAATGTGCTATTAACAATGACATTATGATAGCTTTGAAAAATGTGAAGCCTGAACAGTTTAAACCAGGAACACAGCAGTAGTATTAGTAGTAGTAGCAGTACTTGTAGTAGTAGTTTGTTCTTTGGGGGCGTTGTGGTAATGTAGTCTTGGTAATGTAACGCACTGAACTGACTCATGACAGTACCTGTTATTTTACAGCTGCACCTGCAGTTGAAACCAGCCTGTTCACTCCTTTAGAAAAACATTAACAAACCAGGAAGGAGTTACATATTTAGTGTGTGTGGAGGAGCTCTGATGGTGTTGGAGGGAAGTCATGGAAAAGTCATGAAATGTTGCAGCGCTGTAAGGCCACGGTGGGAACCCTTCAAAGGCTTTGCGTGATATTTTTGGATAGTCTGACTTTGACTCCTTTCTTTCCTCCCCGTCTGAGGCGAAAGGAGAAAGAACGGAGAGCAGCTGGTGTTGAATTTGTCCTCTGGTGAGAGATTAGTGTGCGCTACTCCCCCTGCAGTCTGGGCCGCACTGCAGCTCCAATCCATCCTGCCTTATAAATTCACCACGGACTCACAGTGACAGGCTCTGGCAAGGTATACGCGTTGTGTGTGCTGAGAGTGCATGTGAATAACTCGGCTGTTGTGTATAAGTATGCAAGTATATGTGTGTGTTTGCGTGTGTGCGAAACACATGATTTCCTGTTTTCATTCCACTCTGATATTCCACATGTGTGTGTTACGGGGTCCCGGTCGTCATTACGCCGTGTCTTTTCTTTGTGAGGCAGTAAGTGTAATTGTGGAGCGCGGTGGGAAAATATGCAGAGAGGTGTATCAAGTGGGGGGTTGGGTGGTGGGGGGTGGCAAGGAAGGGAAGTAAAGCAAGTGAAGGAGGGAGGGAGATGAAGCTAGATTAGAAAGAAAAGGTGGGGAGCGGAGAAATGGAGGAAGCAAGTAGACGGTAACAGGGTGGAAGACGAGGAAGAGGAAGAGACAAAGCAAGAAAGGGAGAGGAGGAAGGCTAATTTGAAAAAAACAAAAAACCGTGACATCCACATAAGTGTTTTGAAGTTGCTTTGTAGTGAGCCGAAAATGGAACATTTTTGTTTTCTCTCTTTTGAATGGCAAACAACAATGATGAGTATCACAGCTCTGGCTGTCGTTTAACAGAAATCATAGATTCTCGATTCTTCTTGATTCCTTTCTGCGGCTTATGAGTTTCATGAGGCTTTGGGACAGATAGAAATCCTTTTATTAGAGCTATACAGTTCTGTAAATTATGACTCAGTAACTGTGTAGTCTTTGGCTTGTTAAACCTGCTGTCTTCCCAACTGTTATCACTTTCACTATTTAACAGCGTCTTTAATTTTGGTGACATCTGCAAAGAGGTTTTAGCCAGAGCCGAACGAAAACACCCACCACTGCACTGTTCCTCTGAACTACCTTCATGAATTACCTCTATGAATAATTTTGTTCATCAGATGATCGGAAGTAAGATTCTGCCACATATGGGTACACAGACTCATTGCCTTTAATGTACTGTAGGTGGACCCGTGCTTGTGAAAAACTGCACCTGTTCTGAGGCAGGAAGATCCCTGTTGAAGAAATATGAACATGCAGCTTGTTTATCGCCGTCGATTTTGACAGTTTTGTAGTTGTTTGACACTTTTGATTGTTTAACAAATAAAGAACTACAAAACTGAATTGCATATGATGAATACAACACATTAGTCCAGCAGGAAGTCGTGTGCTGTTGCAGTCAAATTTGTCACAGTATGACATTAAATGCCCGAAATCATCATGGAAATAGCTTAATGCAGCGGTATTGTGTTCTTTCGTCTTCTTTTTAAAATCAGCATCCAAGCCGACTGAAAGCTTGTATGCTTGATTTTACACAAAGGTCTGCGGTCAGCCTCAAGGTCAGCATCTCCACCTTCATCCCCACGCTGTCCTAAACGCAGTCTCGAAAGAGCTCAGCTTTCAAATGCCAAGGGTCCAAAATGTGTGCTTAGCCTGCTCAACAGATTTAAGAGACTCTTGTTCTGGGGTCGTTCTTCTTGAAGTTTCTTTCCTGTTTTCCTGTTACAGCGTTGTTTTAGGGATGAGGTTCTTCCCTAATCTGATGTAAGTGTTTGAAGACGGAGGGTGTTGAATGCTGTACATAAATAAATTGCTGTATATAAATAAACTGAAGGAACGACTAAGATAAGGAGAAAGGTGGAAATGAGGATCACGAGAGAGGGAGAATGAAAGGGGCTATAAGAGAAAGGAATGAGTAAAGAGAGGTGGAGAAGGAAGCTTGAAGGTAGATGAGCGAGTCTCAGAGGGGAAAAGAGATTTGGAAAGCTTTTGGATGAGATCATGGGAAGTAAAGATCTTTGTGTTTAATATGAGGCTTAACAGGGCTCGGCCCTGGGCCCGCCTATTCTTTATAAAGGCACACACACACACACAGGGTTCAGCACAGACCCCTCCTTTCTTTTTCTTTTTATGGCTGGTTCCTGCTGACTCCACGCACGCACACACACACACACCTGCACCTGCCCCTGACACGGCTCAGCAGGAAGAGGCGTGGCCTTTCCTGCTGATTCCACGTGCATTTAAAATACTTGAGCACCATGACAACACTGGTCACAGTTTCACCTCACTGCTCTCTCTTATCAGTGTTTTTATACTCAGAAAGTGAAGTAACCTCTCTGCCCAAGTTCCTCTTTTTCACTTGTTATGACATTTATGCATAAGACAGCACCAGATCTGATCAAGAGTCTCTAGAGCAATGCAAAATATAGTTACTGTTATAGTTTCTAAATATAGAATAAAAACACTGAAAGAAAACAAACAGAAAGATGCATCGAGCCAAGAAAAAGCAGAAAACAGACATGTCTCAGCTCATGAAGAAAACGACTATAAACTGTACATTAGATACTTTGAATCCATTTACTAGCGCACCACTCAGGAATATTCAGCCATTTACATCCAAACATTCATGCACCAATATTTAAACTGTCACAGATACTCACGCCGATGCAAGAAGGGCAATTTGGGGTTTTGTATCTTGCGTAAAGATATCTGCATGCCGACTGTAAAAGTCGGGAATCGAACAACCGACTGCTGAAATTAGTGGATAACCCGCTTGTTTTGTATGCCTTAACGTCACGCTCACTTCCACCACTCCTCCAGTTTTACAGAGGAGCCTAGTTTCCTTAGACAAGGAAATCCTGGGGTAGGGTTAGTGGAAAAATAAATTATGCCATCAGCATTATCTCAGATTGGTGCTGAGACCTCAATTGCTTAACAGGGACCCTGTGTTATAAACAGGAGGTGCAGTGTTTGAAAGAAAGCTGCAGAGTTCTAATGAAAAAAGACTTACAGTTGGTTTCTGTTACTTTACGTCTCCTACGGTCTGACGTTTTATCTGTATAGCTGTCTAGTTTAACTGTGTGCTGTGAATGATCACGGATGGGGGAAGGAAGGAGAGTGTTGGAAAATCTGTCATAGTCTTTGCGTACTTTAATTCATCAAAATTTCAAAAAAAAAAAAAAGGGGAAATAGAGGAATGGGGAAGGCTTTGATCCTGAATTGTCTTCTTCAAATAAGCGGCTTGGCCTTCTGTGCCTCCTTTTTGATTGCGCTCTGTAAACATATGAAGTAACAGATAACAGCAAAGTATAACGTGCATTTAGGTCAACATCTTCTCAAAACGCTTTTGGTATAAAATTGCATGCGGCGCCTTCTGCAGCACTTCGGATATTTAGTTTGTCTGAGCATATTCATTGCTGTCTGTTTTGTTCCATGTCGGCTACTTAAGGTTAATTTGAATAGAGGAGTATGTTGGGTTTAATGAGAGGGAGTGTTTGGGTAGAGGACAGACTGTCAGTGTGGTGCCACTGTTACATCCCTGAGTCGTTTTCCTCTGAAGTGCCACGTTTGAATCACGCCCAGGGCTGTAATTATTCTTTGTAAGGCTCATTATGGTTGCAGGAAAACACATACTGTCTCTGTCTGTGCAGCAAAGCAGCTGTTCCAAGTGAACTGAGACGTCACTAACAGTTCAGCTGCTGCAGCAGCATAAGCCGGCTGTAGCTGTAGATAATTAAAGATATTACTTAATGTAAATGGGTTTTTTTGGGGGGGGGATCATAGTATAGGTTTGTAGGAAGCATAATATTGTCCCAGTTATCATGATAGTACAGCATCGCAGTTTGTTTTTCAGGCGAACCTTTGACTGCACAGTAATTTTTGAAAAGCTGTGATTTTAATGATTTATGCTTTAAATGTTAGCACATGGTATGTGCTGGGTGTTTGTAGTAAATTGTTAATTCTGATTCCTTCGAGTGAATTTAGATAATATTTTGAATATTTAAATATGATAACATTTACAGAGTTTCAGACAGCATTTGCAGGGCATTATAGTTTTTACTGGACTGCATAGTCATGTGAAAATGTGTGCACCCTTACTGCTTCTATAGTAATTAGGAGGGTAAGAATCCACCAATTAATCAAATGCTCTTGATTAATTGATCATCATCGTGTGTGACTACATCTATAAAAACAGATTTTCTTACCAGCTGTCAAACACAGTGGTGCAGGGGTGATGATTTAGGCTGGTTTTGCAGCCACAGGACCTGGACACCAGCCGTCACTGAGTCAACCGCGAACTTCTTTCTGTACCGGAAGTGCTCTAGAGTCAAATCCGAGGCCATCTGTCCAGCAGCTTAAACTGGAACAGGATGCAACAGGATGATCCTAAGGACACTACATCAGAATGGCTGCAAAAGAAAAGAATCAAGATGTTGCAATGGACCAGTCAAATTCCAAAATTCAACCCCGTTACCTCTGTAGGACCTTTGTAGAGCAGTGCATGAACAAATGCCCACAAATCTCAATGAACTGAAGGAACGTTGTAAAGAAGACAGGGCCAGAATTGCTCCACAATGATGTGAGAGACTGATAAAGTCTTTCAGAAAATGAGTATTTCAAGTTATTGCTGCTAAAGGTGGCTCTACAAGCTACTGAATACTAGAGGGTCCCTAGTTTTCCACAAGAACAGAATTTCAGGAACTTTCCAAATCCAAAATCTTCCAGTTTTGGGGATCTTCAAACCATGTTAGCGTCTCTTTAAGAATAGTTTTTCCACAGCTTTGCAGTTTGTTTGTTTTTTAGAAATGTCCAACAAAATTATTTTAAGATTGTAAACTTAACACCTTACTGAATCTGGCATAGTTATGTGGCGCTCTCTAGTGGTGATTATTTAAGCATGAGCTCATAGAAGGGATTCCTCACAGTGAAAATAGTATCAAATGATTTAAATGGAAAGTCATTCAGCCCCAGAAGTCTAGTCATTTATTTTTCATTTCCTATTTTTGTGGAAAACCGATTTTAGAGGGAACATCCAAGGCAAGAAATAAATCATCTGTGCTATCTTTAGCGAATAACTGTGTTTTTTGTGTACATCAAGGCTTAACTTTGTACATCTGTGTTTTTAGTGAAGGAGGAGTGTGCATCAGAAGAAGAAGAGGAGCCAGTAAAGGATGCTCTAGTCGAGGAGATTCTCCAGCAGGGAGACACAGCCATCATCTATCCTGAAGCCCCCGAGGACGAGCAGAGTCCAACAGAGACGGGAGGAGCTGATGAAAACGGTAACACATGCCAACAACACGCCAGTCATTAGGTGATATTTTAATGTATGTGTTCAGTTATTACTACTGATTAATTCTGCACTTTACCCGGCACATTGTGTTAAAATTTCTGACTCTTTGATGTAAAAAATTTCAAAATGGGATTTCAACTGCTTCCTGCTCATTGGAGGACTGAGCGAAGAATAGAATTCAGCTTGGAGTTAGTGTCGGCTAACTGATTGTGTGGACATCGATGAGTATACAGAAAGTAAAAGGTCGAGGCAAAATGAGCAGAATTATATTAAATATAAAAAAGGGGATTTTAAAAAAAAAAGACTGCTATAAAATATGCAGTATATCTGATAACAATAGACTGATCAGATTAAAGCTGATATAGATTTTTTTTTAGGAAGGCATGATATAAATTGCTCCTGTCTGCTTCACCAAACCGGTGGGGTGCTGACTGCCGTGGCGTGGATAATTACCTTATGCAACTCCACTTCACAAAACTAATCCCTTGAAAATGCTCGTGTTTGGCTGCCAGCAGCAAAACATTTGGCTTGCTCTGATTGCAGCAACATGCTATACTCTGCTTAATACTCTCCTCGGCAGCGAGCAGTAAATGAGTGGGACTGTGGGCATTTTAGCTATAAACTAGCTAGACTTTTGGTTAGCCAGTGTCAGCATTTCAGTCAGGTGTTACAGCCAGAAAACAGAGAGACTGTCACACAAATCTGCCATATACAGTACAAACAGCAACTTCAAAGTTTTCCAAGACTAGACACTTTAGTATCAAGCGCTCCATTAGCGGCTGCTAAAGCCGAGGATCAAGCTGAGGTAACACAGGTCAAAGGACATTACTCACTTGAAGGAAGCACTGAGCATGAGAAAGACATAAATGCTGAAATAATAAAAGTAGTGGCCTTAATATAGCTTTTAGGACAAAGACAGGAGCATCATTTATACAGTCCGGAGTGGGATATGAGGGTTGGGTTTGGGAGAAACAGACACACGGGAATCTCACTTTTCCCCTCTGTACAGCTGTGCGACATGGTTGCGAATGCTGGAGAGCAAAGTTAAGGAAATGAACTAACAACACCCCTTAATCCAATATCAGAAAGGTGCAGGAGGAGGAGCAGTTGTTTGACTATCTGACATGCTCTTCAAATGAAGTGTGCAGGCGGGATGAGACAGATGAAGGATAGCAGAGTTTAAGCATCATCTATCATCCACCTCTCCTTGTTTTTTTTTAATTTCCACCCCAGGAACACCTGATTCTTTCTCCCAGTTGCACACTTGCCCCTACTGCTCCCGGGGCTACAAGCGCAACGCCTCGCTGAAGGAACATATTAAGTATCGCCACGAGACCAGCGAGGATAACTACAGCTGCTCGCACTGCAGCTACACCTTCACCTATCGCTCGCAGCTGGAGAGGCACATGAGCCACCACAGGGGCTCCAGAGAGCAGGTACCACCTCTGAGCATGAAGGTGCCAGCTCACGCGTGAGAACTTTAACAAAGGCACAATGCACCAAACTAAGAGTGAAATCAGGTCTGATAATATTGTAATGATAATACTCAGACTCAAATCTGCATAGCATGGTCCTCAGGATCACAAGCATGAACATTTTTCAGCTTTAATTCTTTGATTTTTTTTGTTTTTTGTTCTTTTGTTATTATAATTTGGCGTTCTCCTTTAATGCACTTTGCTTTATTATTCGTGAGCTTCAGTCTGTTATATAAGCAAAACTACATTCCCTTTGAGCAACAGAAGAAACTACATATATTTGCTGTTTTCAAAAATGTCAAAGCTTTCACACAGAATTCCTATAAAATATTCATCTGATTTTAAAAGAACTAAATAACAGGGGGGGAGAAAAAAAACAGACACACTCTTTTTTCTTTTTGTCTCAGCGTCACGTTTCCCAGTCGACAGGAGGATCAGTAGGAACAGGTGGAACCCGCAAGTTCAAGTGTACCGAATGTTCCAAGGCCTTCAAATACAAACACCACCTGAAGGAGCACTTGCGCATTCACAGCGGTGAGCTGCTGCACACATGCAGAGCCTGGTACAGTCTGTGTGTGACTCTCCAGTCATCAAACACTCACCACGTTTGTAACTGACTAATAAATATCATAAAATGTACACATTAATTGGCAGATACTTTGAGTTTTTTGTTTGTTTGTTTATTTAATAGGCACTTTTTACAATAATGGAAATATGTGCAAACACACCAGATTTGAGATATGCCTTTAAAGTTGGTTGTTTTGAGCATTTCCTTATTGCAGTTGGAAAGCTATGTTGATATTTACTTCCCTTTGGACACACTTGACACCGTTTGCCCAAATGGGACACCATAAAGCCCCTCTAGGGCTAGTACCACTGTCAGTCCTATAAAAGTACCCCCTTTTGTTAAACAATCGCGTTCACTGTCAGGGAGCAGCGTTTTGTCAGTTGGTGTGTTTAAGCGTTTTTGGATCTGTGCTACCGTTGATTAAACTTTTTATGCTTCCTTTTATCCCCATCCCCATTTCCCCAAGAGGCTTTGCCTTTTTGCAAGCCGCAGTGTAAACAGGAATGTGTTCTTAATGACTTGTCTGGTTAAATAAAGGTTGCACTGGCCTGCTGCACCATCTTGGGCTACAAAATTGGTAATAGATGTAGGTACGTCCTGACCCCACTCCAGCTTCACTTGATACCTGTTGTTTCTTCGCATTCTGCCGACAGCTTTTGTTAATTTTGAACAGTTTTGAATTATGTTTGAGTAAAAGAATTCCCTTAAAGAAGGAAAGCAGGGCAATTAAAACCCGACACATATACCAAGCATTCTTAAATGCTTTTTAGACAACTCTAACTATATTCTTCTGTTGTAATAATTTGTCAGTGCTGTAAGTTGGGCTCAGTATCAAACCTCAACACATTCCAAAGTAGGATGCTGAAAATGTATGAAGTGTTTTTGATTTTTCATGTTTTGGTTCTTCTCTTTGAAAGTTTTGTGTAATTTCTCTCTCTGGCACTTTTAGGTGAGAAACCATACGAATGCTCAAACTGCAAGAAGCGATTCTCCCACTCAGGCTCTTACAGCTCCCACATCAGTAGCAAAAAGTGTGTGGGTGCTACGCCCCCCAACGGTGTTGCTCGAACATCGATTAAGTCCCCCCGGCGCCTGCGCAGACGAGGCCTGTTGTGATCGCTCCGGCACGTATGGTTCTTAAAGAGAAGACTGAAAGCAAACCCCTCCAGGAGCAGCTGCCTGTCACCCAAATCAAATCAGAACCTGTGGAAATTGAGTGCAAGGCTGTGACGGCGGCACCAGCAACTTCAGCTGGCAGTAACGGTGTGGTGAACGGAGGAACAACACAGCCGACTGTGGTCCCAGCTGCAACCCTGCCTCAGGGTGTGGCTATGGTTGTACCAACAGTGGGCCTGATGTCACCTATCAGTATCAATCTTAATGACTTGCAGAATGTGCTCAAGGTAGCGATGGATGGAAATGTGCTCAGGCAGGTGCTGGGTTCAGCCAATGGGGTGGTGGCGCAGGGGAAGCAGGGAATTGTAGTCCAGCAGCCGCAGCAACAGATCATCAGCCTTCCTGCCTTTGTGGATCACGATGGCACCACGAAGATCATCATCAACTACAGCATTAGCCCTGCAGCTGCCACAACTGCCACCACCCAGCCTACACCGCTTGTTGTCAAAAATAACCCTACTCTGCCTCCTGCTATCGCGACTGTGGCTGCTGCAGCACCCACTCCGACCGCAACAGATAAGCCCCAAACTCAAGAGGCGGCTGACCTTACAATTGTGAAGACAGAACCAGAATCAGTGTCTATCGCAGATGCGGAGACAGAGGCAGCCACGCAGACAGAAACGGCAACTGATAAAAATTCTGAATCAGCTCAGATGCCAAAACCCAACACCACCACTACATGTTTACTTTGCGACAACTGTCCTGACAATCTGGAGGCGTTGCATCTTCTCCAGCATCGCAAAGCGGCCAATGGAGAGGCCGTCGACTCTGCTGCTTTGGACCCGTCTTTCGCTGCTCTGCTAAACGAGGCAGGGGTGACCCTGGAGGAGCCGCCTGTCGATGACCTCCTGTCACTCCTTAAGACCTACTTTGCCTCCAACGCCAACCCCAGTGAGGAGGAGCTGACAAAGATCTCAGAGTCTGTTAGTATTCCAATGGAAGTGGTTAGAAAGTGGTTTATCAAGATGAACTCTGGGAAAAATATGAGCAAAGGCCACAGCGATGCAACAGCAGTTTCTAAAGACACTGATGCCACAAATTCCAGCTCAGAGGCCCCTTTGAGTCGGAATGAAAAGGAAGAAGAAGAAGACAATACAATCCAGGAAGCATCCAACAAAGCCTCATCAGGCTCTCGCAGCGCTTCCCCATCAGACTCTGAATCACTCAACAACGAGGACCTCGTCATCGTTAAAAGTGAGCCAGAAGACCCAGAGGCTTCTGACTCCCAGGCAGAGCCTCTGGACCTCTCTCTTCCCAAACATATCACAGCAGAATCAGAAAACAAAACGGCCACACCTCCCATCAAACAGCAAGAACAGCCTCTGAACCTGACCTGTTTAAGGAAGGAGCAGCTCGAGGGTCGAACCATCTACGTCACCACACCTCAGACCGGAAGACCTGTTAACATCGTCACTGCCGCACAGCTGCCCACCTTAGTGGCCATTGCTGGTCAGGGCACGGTGGGCTGCCTCAACGCCATCAACACCACAACGAAGCGCACCATCCTCATCCCCCAGCTAACATATACCTACGCCACTACAGCTGGCAATGCCACTGGAGCAAAGACTGTTGTTCTCAATGGTCATAAGGTTGGTGATGTTAAACACTGTGTCACTGTGGAATCTGTGTAATTACGGTGCAACCAGTCACTAGGAATAAACTCTCATTCATGTTGAATGGGGTGGCGTCGTGCATTGATGAACACAGTTGTGTATCCGTTTTTTGTTTTTTTTTTATTTGATTGTGCTAAAGAGAAAAGGTCCACTTTTCGAGCACTTGTATTTCCAGTTACATCATGAAAGTACCTTGAGAGAGGGACATAGCTGCTTGTGTAGTCTGCCATCCAACATCAGAAGGAGGAGCTGATCGTTGTGGAGTGATAACCATGTTATATGTATGAACAGAGTTAGCAACAGAGCTTTGATGGGCACATTGGCTCATGATCAGAGCTCTGTTAGCTTGCCTAGAGTGATTGGTTGTCAGGCATGCCTACCTTCAAGCACTGAAGCATGCCGCTCTTTGTATCCACGAATTGTACCTCAAATTTCCATATGACTTTCCCAGAGCCAAACTCGACACTGTGCATTTGTTTCATGTGACTCAGTATTAACTATGAACAGAATCACCATTTTCTTTTTTTAAGCGAGGACATTCCCGGGGAGTCCTTTGACCCTCAGAAACACGCTCCACCTATGAACAAAGTAGCACTGGCTTACTGGAAACACTATCAGGCTAACTTTAGGTACATTTTGCTGCGGAAAGTACCCCGGTTAGCCCCAAATCAAAAGCATCCTGTTAGTGTCAGCTGTTTACCACAAAAAAAAGAGAAAAGAAAGAGAAACATCAATCTTGTTACAACAGAAGTTCCAAAAGCCTGCGACAGGGCAAGTTTCACACAAGTTTCACTTTCAAAGTGACAATCGCAGCAGTCAGTCAACAGCCACACAGCAGTCATCAAATTCTTCTACAAGCCATTAAACATTATTTCAGGGAAAGCAACAAACATGTTAGTTACTTGAGCATGAGTCAGCGGGAGCCAGGATGCAGCAGACGTCGTTATCAATGTGGTTGTGACTTTTGATGACTTGAAGTTTCCATTTTACCAATAATGACTCATTAGTTTTTAGGTTATTCTCCGATTCCATCTACCTGAACTGTTCCTGTCTAGTTCAGCAATACAATTAGCTCAGTTTCCCTCTCTGACATTAGTCCAGTGAACTCATTAAACATTTCAACATCCTGTCCTCATTACATCTTGTGTAATACACCCAAACTGTTTTTGAGTAACATGATAGGCCCAAACCAGATTTGCTTTAACATGAGACCTTGTGTCTGTGGAGCTGCTGATGGAAACCATCTGGACTGCAGCGTGAATTACATCAGTAGATAGGAGCTGGGCTTTTTCAGAGATATTTGGCAGTCATATAAGCAGGCTTTAATGATCCTGATGGATGTCGCTGTCACTGCCATGTCATGTGATTTTAGCCAGAAGTTACCACGTTTCAACAAGAAGGTGGAGCGCTAAATTATCAGCCGGTGCTGGTTCAGAAAGCTGCATCCAAAAACTGTGCAGGTGACACAGACTAGAACAAAGGAGAAAACCATCCAAAGAGGCCAAACCCGATATAAGCACCAGGCTGTAAACATGCTTTTTAATGCTGCAGTGTTGGACATGTTTGTTGGGTGTTAGCGTCACATTTTCAGCCATGAAGGTTGCTGCTTGATTCTCAGTCAGTCATAGACTTTAAATTACTTCGCTGCAGGTCCTGAGGTATCATTATCAAGAACAACTCAGTCAAAATATGAACTCTTTACATTAGCATCTACCTCTCACACAATCAGAGGGACTTAAGTTGTGAGTGTGATGCTAATTTTCCTAACTTTGGTGGCAATATTACCAGGACAGGACAGGCCAGTAAATAATTTGACTGCAAAGTACCTTTTTTTTGTGTTTCCAACAGGAGACGCATTTGGAGAGCAGCTCTGAGGGCGTTTCCACAGTGGAGGAGCAGAACGACTCAGATTCGGCCTTGGTGATGAAGAAGCGGCGGCTTGAAAATGGCGTCTACCCCTGTGATCTTTGTTCCAAGGTCTTCCAGAAGGGCAGCTCCCTGCTCAGGCACAAATATGAACACACAGGTACGTCTCTTTGAGGCTAATGTCAATTTGTCTGATTTAGGTTAATAAACAGGGTCTCTGTTACTTCTCAGATGAGTTCTACTTTTGAAGTCTGATTTACTTGTGACATCATCCCTCATTAGATAAGTTGTACTCAGGGAGTTTTATGGGACACCTGGCCTGTAAATGTACCAGTTGTCATCAGTGCTTATAGACACGTAACTCGTGTGGTGAATTAAAAAGGATATTTTCCCTGAAGCTGCAGATAGTGTCACATTGGCATGTGGTTTTATTAAAATCTGTTAGCACTTATCTGTACACTGCACTACTGTGTGTGTTGGTTCAGCCGTGACATCATCCACTTAAAAAAAAATAAAAAATTGTCAAATACTCTAAAGGCGCTTTAAAGTCTGTTTAAAGAAAATGATCAAAGCCACACATTATTAGAGGCTTTTAAGTGTTACCGAGTACTGGTATGCGGTATTTGTGAATTTACAAAAATTGACCTCTTTGCATGTACTGTAGAAGAGAGGCTCCCAAGCTTTCTTTGTTTAATAACAATGTGAACTTTTGACAAATTATATTTTTTAAGTCTCCCAATGGATTATAAACCCATCCATCCATCCATTCTCGTCGCTTATCCTGTTCAGGGTCGCCAACCACCATGCCAGCGCGCCGCCCGGATTATAAACCGTGCCGGTTTTTTTCCCCTTATTTGAGTGTTACGTGTTTTGCATTATTTCTAAAATGATTTTGTTTTATTTTTTGGGTTTTTTTTTATTTTAAAGGTACAGTGTACATTAATTAAGACGAGCACTTAAGTTTATTATGTAAATGTGTCAGATTTAGCCATGCAGGCTAACTTTTTATCTGTAGTCTCTGGCAGACTGATGGCATTGACAGCCACTGCCAGCAGCTGTCTGTCTCCCTCGCTGCAGAGAGTGCAAAGCCGGTGGAGCAGTGGTCCTACTACCCATATTGCATCTGGCTCTGTGTTGAGGAGACGTACGATTTGGCTGCAGTCTTATTTTTCTGCAGCTCTCGCACCTTCAGACTTCAGGCCCGCACTGCCGTCGATGCAGGGAGAGAGACGGACTAAATGATCTAACCTAACTTAAGTGGTCAGATGTGAACTGAACAACTGAGGGGTCATACCGATGGCTGAGAATTCACAACCAAACTACAGATACGGTGACTTACCCTCTGAGGCCCATCCGAGGTTTGATCGTTAATCTGCAATAGTGTGAAATCTGACTGAATGATGAACAGGCTCGTTCTAAAAGCTTTGTGCCAGCCCCCGGATGGTTTCATTATTTACCGTTTCATGTTGAGAAAAAGAATTGTTTAGCTAAGGTACTAAATGTTCTTTCTGTATCTAAATATTTTATTTATTGGTATGAAGCTCTTTCAAAAGACAAGCTCATGTTGAAACAAATGCACCTATGCATGTCGTTTTTATCCTCGTGAATATTCGAATGGCTCAAACCTGCTTGTGTTTACTTGGATGAGCAAGAAAACTTTATTGATGACAGGCCTTGTTTGGAACTACTGCCTCCAGTAATCAATAATCATAATGAGCGAACACTTTTGAGTAAGAATGTTTTTTCTACAGTCAGTTACAGTTTGATTTATGGAGGCAAAGAAGCAGGAATCCTCTCTAACTCCCTCTGGTTTCATCTGCAGGAAAACGACCCCATGAGTGCAACGTCTGCAAGAAGGCTTTCAAACACAAACACCACCTGATCGAACACTCGAGGCTGCACTCTGGCGAGAAACCCTATCAGTGTGACAAGTGCGGCAAGCGTTTCTCTCACTCAGGCTCGTACTCCCAGCACATGAACCACCGCTACTCCTATTGCAAGAAGGACGGGCCAAACTCCGGCTCGGGGCCACACAGGGATCAGTCAGAGCTCGGCAGCCCAAGCGGCAGGCTGCAGTCAGACAGCCGGACCACGACCCCGCCCTCCCAAATGGACTCAGATGAGAGGGAGAGTGAAGAAGAGGAAGATGAGGCCATCTGCATGGATGACATTCGGGTGGTGCAGGTGGACGACGGCGAGTGCGAGATCTACGAGGGTAATTTCGACGACGACGACGACGAGAGGGAGAGGAGGAGGAAGAGACGACAGCAGAAGAAGAGACTGAAAGAGAGAAGGGGCAGGAGGAGTTTGCCTGTGATGTAGTAGAAGTCGAGCTGGGGGATGACCACGTGGGGCAAGCCGAGATGGAGGAAAGAAGCGAGGAAAAGGAGGAATCAGCAAGTGCGGGTGCAGAGAAAACGGCAGACTGTGACGCGAATACAGACAGCAGCATCAGGGACGGGACAGAAAGCACCGGAACAACAGAGGAAGCGGTGACGAACGCCAAATGAAGGAAGAAAATTCTTCGGGACAGTTGGAATGCGTCGGTCATTGAAGTCGGGTAATCTCAGACAGAAACCACATCTTGCCATCAGAAGAAAGTCACGGCAGTTGCCTGATCTTAACGGTCCACTACTGTGTACAAAAACCCAGGTGTGCCTGAACTTGAAAAAAGAAAAAACAAAAACAGTGACTTTTTCTTTGTGAGGATTAAATATCAGTGTTCAGAATTGTTTATAGAAGTACAGATTTTAAAGTAGAACTCACCCATCAGCTCATTAGACTTGTTACTGAGACATCCCAGGTTGCTTTGTTTTGTTTCTTTTCAGTCAGTATTAACTAATCTTGTTCTTGTTTTGAAAACCTTTTATCCTGTAAAGATGAGAAAGATTTCTATACCTTTTTATTGCCAATGAAGTTTCCTAAAATCAGTATTTTATTGAGTTCTACGAACAAAAACCTCTGCACTACAGTATTCCTGGTTTACCTATGGATACATGCCTCATGCATTGTATGCCCTTCAGTGTTATATATGTACACTAGCTAGCAAGATGTTGTTTGTGTTAGTGTTACTCTTTGCTAGCTAGCATTACTGTTATTTTCAGTTTGACTGTTAGCCTTAAGGAAAACAAAGTATTCTTGGGGGAGGGTTTGGGGTGGGATGGGGAGTCCGGGAGGAGAATGCGGCTTCTGTGCGCCATAACCAAATTTGTCCTATCAGGGAAGGCAGAGTCACAACCTCAAAGCCAGCATGAGGCGCCTTTGTTTTGCTGCTCGGCACAGCCTGAACGGGTGGTGTCTCCGGGTGAAGACTTAAAAGCAGACTCCAGCCTCGTGGCTCAGCTGCGGATTCAAAACAGACGCGCCTGCTCTTAACCAAGCTTCTCCTTATTTTGGTTCTCAGTGAGTGTTTCAGTATTATCAGCTTATATATGAAGTCAAACTGTATGTGAAGGATCGGGGCTTTGTTTTTGTTTTTTTCCCTGCTCCACCCCAATGCCTCCAGCCTTATGCAAGACCTGTGTGCTGTTAAAAGTGCCATTGAACAGTATTATTATTTTTTCCTCACACATGTAGCCAGTATTATGTCCCTCTGTTACTTACGCAGGACCCATGTTGACTAATGTTTGTTGACTTGCACAGAACAGCAGATTTGTCACATCAGGATACTTGGGAAACAGTATTTGGCTTAACTAACATGCTAATTAATCTCTTTATTATTTTATCTGTTTAGTCTGTAAAAAAAGACATAGCTCAGCCGGGGTCATCACATCTCGTTTGATCTGCCAAATTTAAATCCACAATGATTTAGTTTATGATTTGAAAACAGAGAAAAGTTAAAGCCAGAGAATATTTAGCATTTATCAGTTAATTAGCTCTACGTGCTTCTCTGGAAGTGTCGCGTTTGTTCCTGCTACCAGCTTAGTAGCTCAGCAGCACCCAGCGGCCGCAGCTTTGTCGGCCCAAACCATCAAGTTTTAAAGTGATGAAATGTGTTTAAATTGTTGGAAAAAAAGATTTTAGTGTTGCTGTTCAGACCGATCTTTGTAAGGCAGGAGAATCAGTTTGCAGCTTTTGAACTTCCTAAATCCAAATTTTGAAAATCCTTGAACTTAAACTCGAACTCAGTATTGTGCCTCACCAGGTTGGCTCAGGAAGAAACACACCAGACCAAATCCACGTCACTTTAAAGTCTAACGATGATGGAGAGACTCGGTAATTTAGTCTCACTTGTGCACTTATTTTCAGATGATTAAAAGAAACAAATTGTGGCAAGCTGTCCCGCACTTAAGGTAACAAGCGTTAGTGAATGTGGTCTCTGTTAAAGAGTTTTGAGTTGGTTTTACCAGACAGTGTTTATAGTATTAATCTGTTTAACTTTTTTTCTTTTGTTTTTAAAGTATGTCCTCTGTTTGTTTTTGTCAACAATGGCAGTATTAGAACCCTTTTCACAGACGACAAAAAAAAAAAAAAAAAAAAACCTGTTTAGTTTTTAGAAGACTTTTTTATATTTATGTGTCTTATTTTTATATTTTCTTTTACGGTTATTTATTACACATTGTAGTGTACATTACTGTAGTTTGAATTGATACAATAATATATTTTAGTATGAAAAATAATCTCAAGACAAACAAAAAAAAAAATAAAATCCCCAAAATGTGGTTCTGGGAGATAAAGTTTGTTTTAACAAAAAAAAAAAAAAGAAAGAAAGGAAAGGAAAAAAATTTCAAATATAAACATGTATTCTGTAAACTTGACTTCTGTTTTAAGCTAAAAAAAAAAAAAGAAACGAGAAAAAAAAGGAATGAAGTGAGAAATAGAAACTGTTACATGTGCATCCGCTCTTTGCGTCGTTATAAAGCTACTGAATTCTAAAACTCTGTGATTTTTAAAAGCATGAGTCGTTGCAGTTTAATTGAAGGATCTTGTTATAAAGACGTTACTCCTCCCTCTTTTTATATATATATATATATATATATATATATATATATTGAAGCCAAATTTCCAGCATCCCGCCACCCTGTTTTCTGTTCTGTGCCAACTTGTTCCATTGTACTGTTGAAGGCTGCATATTGTTTGTCCTCTGCGCACCCTTTGTAAATCCACTGTCTTTTTGTATTGTTTTTATTTTAGGTTTGCTCCATTTCTATGACTCCCCATCACAATAAAATGTAAGACAGCAATTCTGAGTGACTCTTCTTCTTAAAGTCCGTTTTTATTTATGGACGTTTTCTGTAAGGTCTGTACAGTGGGTACGGAAAGTATTCAGACCCCTTTAAATGTTTCACTCTTTGTTTTATTGCAGCCATTTGCTAAAATCAAAAAATTTCATTTTATTTCTCATTAATGTACACTCAGCACCCCATCTTGACAGAAAAAAAACAGAAATGGAGAAATTTTTGCAGATTTACTAAAAAAGAAAAACTGAAATATCACATG
>JAMQGT020012952.1:0-18343 GCA_024447675.2 Pterophyllum scalare | reverse complement strand
CATGTATATGTTCATCTACTTCGTTCAGTTACGTATTGCTTCCATTAAAAATGACTGGTTTAGTAAACACTGAGCAGGTACAGTCATGCAAAAAAAGAAAGTACATCCTTTCTTAGTTCTAAGTTTTTAGATATCAGGATAAAATAATAATAATAATAATAATAATAATAATAATAATAATCTGGTCCTTAGCAGGTTTTAAATTTCATGAACTTTAACATTTAACATGCTAAGTAAGGTCAGTAGAGTCTGAGATGTAGCTCTTAGTTTTGTCCAGTTTCTCTGAGCATTGCACGATCTGAACTCGTAGTGAATTTGCCGGGACGTTTACTTCTGGGAAGATATGCAACTATCTTGAATGTTTCCCATGCATGAATAATCTTTCTCACTGGAGAATGATGGACTTCAGATTGTTTGGAAATATCCTTATCACCCTGATGGGCAGCAACAGTTGCTTCTCTGAGCTCATAACTGATACAGTTTTTCCTTGGCATTATATTAACACAGACCTGAATGCTCCAGACCAGCAAACTGCAAAAATCTTTGCTTTTATAGACGTGCTCACACTCACTGATGACCAGTTAATCAAATGCCTTTGATTAGCAGCACCTGGCTGCTACTCACTCTCTTAATTCCTGTGGAAGAAGTAAGGGTGTGTTCTTCTTGTGTTGTTCTTATTCAATTCAATTCAATTCAATTTTATTTATATAGCGCCAAATCACAACAAACAGTCGCCTCAAGGCGCTTTGTATTGTGGGTAAAGACCCTACAATAACACAGAGAAAACCCAACAGTCAAAACGACCCCCTATGAGCAAGCACTTGGCGACGGTGGGAAGGAAAAACTCCCTTTTAACAGGAAGAAACCTCCAGCAGAACCAGGCTCAGGGAGGGGCAGTCATCTGCTGCGACCGGTTGGGGCTGAGTGGAGAGAGACAGGACAAAAGACATGCTGTGGAAGAGAGCCAGAGATTAATAATAATGATTAAGTACAGAGTGAAGTATAAACAAGTAAATAAAGGTGAATGAGAAGAAACAGTGCATTATGGGACCCCCCTCAGCAGCCTAGGCCTATAGCAGCATAACTAAGGGGTGGTTCAGGGTCATCTGATCCAGCCCTAACTATAAGCTTGATCATAAAGGAAAGTTTTAAGCCTAATTTTGAAAATAGAGAGGGTGTCTGTCTCCCGAATTGAAGCTGGGAGCTGGTTCCACAGATGAGGGGCCTGAAAGCTGAAGGCTCTGCCTCCCATTCTACTTTTAAGTATCCTAGGAACCACAAGTAAGCCAGCAGTCTGAGAGTGAAGTGCTCTATTGGGGTGATATGGGACTATGAGGTCTTTGAGATAAGATGGGGCCTGATTATTCAAGACCTTGTATGTTAGGAGAAGGATTTTAAATTCTATTCTGGATTTAACAGGGAGCCAATGAAGAGAAGCCAATATGGGAGAAATATGCTCTCTCTTTCTAGTCCCTTCTTACTGAGGTTGTATTTACCCAATCTACAGACCTGCTAAGGACCAGATTACTTTTTAAATATCCTGATAGGTAAACCCTTAGAACTAAAAATTGCACAACAATTTTGACCCCCGAAAGAGAAGTCTAGTAGACAACTAATGTACCTTTGTTTTTTAATGCTAGGCTGTGAACATGTTTATTTCTGTTGTGAAATTAGGCATTTAAACATGGGTCTAAGGGGGTAGAGTGTAACAGCCATTCTCAACTGGCCATTCTAGTGACTGCAGGTTTTGGCACTTCCATGCTGGCTTCCTTTTTAACCTCTGTAAGTTGCCGCCTGGTGCCGAAGGGGCTGAGGTGGCATGTAGAGAGTAATGAGCGGGTCATTTTTTATGAATAGAGGTTGGGAAAAGATGCTGAGGCTATGTGAACCTCTGCTCATTAATCTCCCTGTGGAATCAAGGGTGGATGGGGCCTTTCTTTCAGACTGCTACAATTGATTAGAATTCCTGTTTGATGCAGTAATTCATCACTAGGCCTGTGAAAGCAGGAAGCTGAACAGAGTTATGGTCGCTGAAGGTGTTTTGATTAAGAGTATTCTGTATGTACAAAATAACTTCTTTTTATTTGGTTGTGAGTTGCACAACCAACTATTCGATGTCGACAGATTTTCAGTCTAAATAAACCAACCAAAAAAAAAAGTTTGATGCAGAGCTCTTAAATGATTAAAGAACTGCTTAGGAAATGATTCTGTCGAGGTGGAACCAGACCTGCTGGCCTTGTAGCCAATCCCCAAAGCTGCCAAAGGCAGGGAGATTTATGAAAAACCTCCTACTTCCAAAACAGAAGTTGATAAGAAGGCACAGGTTCCTTTAACCCCAGTAAAAAGCTCATTGAATGAGACCTGTTTGACTGTGGTTTGATATAAAAATCGAACAGTTGCATGGAGCTTTTGGGGAATATTGTAATAAATTCTTATCATGATAAGATCTTTGATTTCAAAAGACTCTTCCAAAAATAACAGCAAAATTCACAGGCTATAATGGGTCAAGTGTGTAAAGGAGACATCAACAGGACACTTTCTTCCAGAGGGAGAAATATTTCATACAGCATAAAAAAAATCTATAAAGACTGCAATCTTTGACAACATGAAACTCAAGATGCTTTTATTTGTTGCTTCATTATTATTCAAAATTGTTCCATTTTCTTGGACACAATCGTTAAAGTTATCTTTTACTGAACTGACAAGTTAAACGTCTCACCAACTGCACTTTCTTTTAAAATCTTGAAAATCACGTTCTAAGTGACTAAAATCTGTCTCAGCTACTGCTGCAAAATGTCTACAAACGTCTGTTAACTATCTGTTAGCTAAACATTGTTGGGCAACAATCACTGATGCTGTAATCTGGAATAATTTTTTAAGACTTTTAGGACAGTTTAAATGTAAAAGTATGAAAAAAAAATAATATGGCAGTTCTGTATTTCGCTTTCATGGCTTTAAGTGTCTTTTTTTCAATATTTCAGCTGTTAAATTTTCATTAGCAACACACTGAAAGGCAATGGGGATTTTGGGGATGGGGTCTATATTTAAAGGAATAATAATAATGTATAGGCTAAATCAGAAACAAAGGCAATTTTAATTTTGATGTCGGCTCTTCAGCATTAGTTAATTTTAGAGTATTACCAGTCATCATAGTTGTTACCTTAGCAGACTGATTACCTATAGACTATATTCAAACATTCAAATTGTATATTCAGCCCATTGAAAAAAACTAAATTTTTCAGTGGGCACATTTAAACAACAGAAACTGACCCAAAATGCTTTAAAGACAGGCACATTTACATTCCAGGTCTCTGGAGAAAAAAAAAAAAGTTTCAAAATACATAGAAAGCTGAGAGCTGTGTTTTGTTGTGTTAACTAATTATCATGGAAAGTAAAAATCACAGTGATTTAGGGGTCATTAAAATGTGTTCATATTCATTCATGTCATAAATCATGACCCACTGCTCCCCCTTACATAAGCGACCTTTATAAGTTGGAAGTATCTGTATTGGTATTGGCAATACCGGTCCTGTATTTCCATGGTATGGGATCGATACCAAAATTTGTAGTATCCCGCACCATTAATCTGTGCTTATCCACGACTACGTGGGCATGCGCAATGGCAGCGACAGTGCACGGTCTCCATCCAGTCTTTGTAATCAACAAATCGTTTTATTGTGTAAAAAATGCCTTAATGTTGTAACGCTGTGCATTTGCGTTTGCCTCTTATCATTTTACACAGGAGCAAACGGCGTATAACCTCAGGCCAATTAGGCTAGCTCAATAAAAATTGCATTAGTCCCCCCCCACCACAGATGTACACACACACACACACACACACACACACCAACCCAGCCGAGAAACGACTCCATGGCATTGCCTGGATTTTAACTGGAATATGTACCGGCAGCACGGTCTCATCTCGCAAGAAGGTCTCATTAAGACAAGGAGTGAAATAGCAGGACTTCTTTATAGAAGGTAGGGAAGCTTTAATGAGAGGAGCGGGGTAATAATGACTGCATGTAGCCTAACAGTAGTCACCTGGCGAGCGGCGAAGGTAAGACTACATCTCTGGAAAAGGTTTTTGCTTCGCTATATTAACGCTATACACTCTATTAAAAACTAAACACCGCGAAAAATAAATAAATAAATTCCCAAAGGACGAGGTGCTCACCTGCCCGGTCACCTTTATCCGGACGCCCTCTCGATAGGAGATGCAGCAAGAAGAAGGTGTGAGATATCAACACTGGTCGCCTTACAGAGGAGCAGCCCCTTTTCACTCTCTCTCTCTCTCTCTTTCTCTGTGCAGTGACTTTCACTAAACCACCAGCTACCCACACAAACTGCTATCTTTAACGAGGCATCACCTAAAAGGGCTGGCCTGCTGTTGGAAATAGATCCATTGACTAAAAGCCAGCAGGCTGCTGTATATTACGCACTGATCCTTTTTCCCCAAAGGACATCCAAGAAGGCTTTGTGAGGACAAACGCGAGCTTTGTGCTCGTACCCCTGTGTGAAGTTAAAGCCTGTATACTGCCGTCGATATGAACCCATACATGATCAGCGATAGGAGAGCAGAACTTGCAACGGTACGTTTTCTAGTTATATAGTGACATCTAGTGGCAACAGGAGTCGGTGCAGTTACAGTACAACTACTCTTACTCCTCCTACTGCTGCTACTACTAATACTACTACCACTAATAATAATAATAATAACATTATTATTGTATTGCTATTATATCAAGGAATACAAAAGCACATGTTTGTCAGTGTAACACTTTTAATTCACAGAGATGTTTATTGTAAAGTCTGATTTTCATACAAATTATTTACATATTTGGGAGAAGAATTATTACATTTACTTAGAAGAGCAAACAAACAGGGTATAGGTACACATGCACATCATATAATTAAACATATAGCATCACCAAATCCAGAGCAGGTTGCTTCTTGTGAATGTTCTGGGAGTGTGTATGTCTTGAAATTGGTCTCTTTTACCACTGGTCAACATAGTCAGAGCTGTAAGAAAAGATTTTTGTAATAAATAAATAAATAAATAATGGCTTGATTACTTGAGTTTTTTTGTCCGCTGCATCATACTAACATTTCTTTTAGACAAATCATAGCGGCGTTAATCAGAATGTTAACTGTTTTTTTCTGGTAATGGGGATTTTATTAAATCAAAGAATCTGATACACCTTATTTCACTTTTTCAAAAAAAAAAAATCTGTTCTAGGCATCCTGACATGTTGCTCACCGTGGCTCAGTGTCTTGGTTCGAATTTCCTCCATATAGCAGCCAGGCCACCGCCTCCTCTGGGGTTGATCTCTTCCCATATCTGGAGAAAGTCCACACCAGCATGTAATGAGTACCACCAAATATTAGCTAGAGGGTCTTCACTCACAGGATAATCCGCTCTGCTCTTCAGAGTTAGCATTTCACAAGTGCTCTGGTGTGAGCCTCGCTATGAATTTCAATCTAAGAACAAGGCAGGTCAGCTCAATACAGCCTGCTGAGTCTCTTTTCGGTCTCTGCAGTCTGACGTATCAGTTCTGTAATCATCTGAGTGCAAAGGAGGATTTTCAGGTTCACTGCCCACTGTACAACAAGGCAAACATACCAATCAGCTCTGACTACGAGTACTGAAGTCTCTTTACTAAAAATCAATACCTGGCAATTGAAGAATAAACCTGCTTTTATTTGGAGGTATGAGGGGCTGCATTGTGCAGCCCTTTGAGTTCAATAGCAGATTCAGCCTTTTTTAATTACATTATTGACTTTGCTCAGCATCCATTGACAGGATGCACCCAAAGATGTAAGAATCTAATTTTGAATATTCTTTGATTCATTTCCTGATGTTTACCTATGAAGGAATGAGGAAAATTAATAAAATGTGTATCAGAAGATATAGAGCAACAACCGAAGCATCACTGTCTTTGCTCTGGTCTGAAGTCTGAAGCCAGGCTCCTCTGCTTTATTAATTTCATTATTAAGCACGATAACCCAAAAGTGTTGCATGGATCACAGAAAGAGAGCTGGACTCTTAAGTAACATCTGAAAACGGTTGATTTTAAGTGCTAAACAGGCCTTACGTGACTGAGTCGTGCCACAACAGGAGGGCTTCAGTGCCCCATTTGGCTATCCTTGCAAACCCGTCCTTCAGCCCAAGACTTTAATCCCTCACATCAAAGGAGCTGGAGTTGTATCTGACCCAACCAGAGCATGAAAGGTACTACATCACTACAAGTTGATCCAATATTTAGCCATTCTTTCTCACCCCTTTCTAACTGACATATTAGCTGGTTAAAGTAAAACAAACAAACAAAAAAACAAAAACTGATGCACCCAGGTATCTCTGTGCGTGTTCTCTACTGGGTTTAGTAAATGTTTAAGTTTAAGTGACTTTCCCTGACGGCACCTTTGCCTGGTGATGAGGTTGACATAGCGCCTGACGGCTGCGTGGTATTTGGCCCAGTCCTCCGGTGACGCATCGCTCCCGGGCTCTCCGGTTTGGAGGGTAGGCGTCCGCAAAACTACTAAGACACACCAGGATGCAAACGACGAGCGCTGCGAGCGTCATCCACGATCTGAGCATGTTGGCCATCTGAAGAGAGAGGAAAAATAACAAGGAACGATCACCCTCTGGGTGCATAAAGACAAAATATGCTAAGGTTCTGTTTCGCATAGATACAAAGTATTACAAAAACGTTACGTGAAAGTGCATGAAGTGGCACGAAGTTACGCATAAGTTAGTCAACAGGGGGGAATATCTCTTTTGTTGTCAGGTTAAAGAATCAAGACGCAACAGAGTAACCGAAGAGTAAGAGAGAACTTACTGTCTGATTTGTCTCCTGATGATGTGACTGTCACCTCGGCAGTGCACCTGTCCTGTTTCTCTCCTCTCAGTTCATGGTTTTTATACGGTCTGGATGGACGTCTGATGCGCACTCAGTTAACAGTTAACCACACCCCCTAGCTTTGGCAGTGGTGCGTAAAAGGGTCATTATTGCACCAAAAGCTGAAGGAAACGCTCGGAAATAAACATTGCCCATTTTCCAATATTTGCCTTTTATCTGAATTCTGAAGTTCTTTTGTTTTAATGGAAAAGACGCTGATTTCACTGCCGGACGACCTGATGTCAGTTCAGCACCACGAACAGCGCATCAGGGACCAGCCCCGAGAAAATAACACAAGTTGCCCTTCACACTTAATAAACATTAATCACATTGTGAATACTGTTAATATAAAGTGTGAGTTTTCTAAATCCTGGCACATTATTGTTAGTTTGTACACATAGTTGTCTATTTTCCAAATTAAGTTTTGAGTCGAGCATAAGCTCCTTAACTTCCTCAATAACTGACTGTGATCTACTGTATCAGAAGGTTTCTGATGATCTTTATGAATACAGTGCATGGCTCATAATTTTCAACTGCTTGTGTCATTTCTTCAAGCATCTCTACTGCATAAGAATTTGTTTCATTTTTCCATAAACCAACACTGGTGTGCTTTCTGTAATTTAGAGATCCAGTTGTTTGAAAAAAATAGTTTATTTTTTCAAACAAGTAAGGAATTATTTGGAATTACCTTTGCTAATTTTATATTATGTTTCATATATATTGCAGTTATCATCGGCGTTTATATCAGCTGGTGTTTTGTTTTGAAATTTTCTTTCCATAAATTACACAATTAAAGGTTTGTTTTTATTTTTGTTTTGCATCTAGGGCCATATAAGCACTTACAAAGTAGTCACAGGCATCTTCAGTAAGGCTTTAAAATCATTAGAGAATTTTTTATTTGACTTTATGAAGCCCTGAACACAAGAGACTCCCATAATTGTCCTAACTTGTGTAATCATTAGTCTCAACACCCTTAGTTTTCTTTGAATCATCACCCCAGTATGTATTATTCAACTGGCCATTAAACCTTCGTTAAGATGAGGGTCATAGGCCACACCTGATCACACACACGTGAGTGTGTGAACCAGTGCACTCACGTGGCAGCGCGGCGCTTCCAATCATTTACAGTGAAGCAATTTTCGATAATTGAATTACAGTACCAGTCAAATGTTTGGACACACTCACTGGTACTGTGAATGATCTGATGAGGTGTTGGTGAATCAAACATCAGAAATTTTTTTAGCTCTTATAATGCTTGGATATCACGAGTATTCAGTCCAAGACGCTGTGTTAACAAGATTCCTTTCAGGTATCGAGTGCTAGGGCTGAATGTCATGTAAATGCAGACACGTGTGAGCCTTGAAGCAGCTCCTGTGTATCTTGGATCTTCACGGTCTGCTGTTCAGTTCATGATGCCCATAGGCACTCCTCAGTGCTGTTTCTACGGTTTGCATGCATGTTGAGGGTGTCTCTACACGAGAGAGGTGTGCAGAAGGCAAATCACTGTCTTTTCTCTGCATTTTTCATTGTTTATATGCTGCGTGGGAACGAAAGTGCAGGGGATACTCGGAACTCCTCCAATTTAGCGTTAGTTCTGTGGTATTCATCATGCAAATCCCTTCTTTTTCATACATTAGCAGTTAGGAGCAAACATGACACAGACATGCAATGAGACTTTCTCTAAACCATGTTAGTTGTAAGTATATACTTTGAATATTAGACACAAACCCATATAAATATTCCATTTGGCAATTCTCCAGAGAATGTTTTCAAATCATCTTTAAAAAAAAAGCACAACTAAAAAAAAATACACATCGAAAAGGCAACATTTGCGATAACATTTTAAAGGCTTGTGATCGATAAATCAGAGGAGCTGTCGTGGTTGAACAGAACATAAGAGTATGTTTTACGTATGTGTTGTCCTACTGGGCTCCCAAGGGAAGTCATGAAAATGCTTCTCACATGTGTTTTATAGAGTTGTAAAAGACAAAGTTTTTTTCTTTGCCTGTCCCTAAGCCCTTGATGCAGGCATAAATTCCACCTGACAGCCTCTGCAGAGCTTCGGACAATAAACAAGAAATTAAAGTGTATGTGGCCACGCCATAAAAGCTGTAAGTGGATTGCGTTATTGTCCGTTGATTGCACCGGCCATTTCTAAGCAATTATTGGTACAAAAATTCAAACAGTTAGCGAGGGCCAATTGCAATTTTTACAGCCAAAAATGTTCAAATTGACGCAAAATAGCAAAAAAAAAAAAGGAATTTCAATGGGTGACTCCTGGCTTTTAACAACCTGATAAGTTGGGGGGGGGTGAAATTACACTGATCAAATAACAAATAAGTAGTTTTCCATTCAAGAAGACTGATATTTGCCCTGCTCATTTTAAGCACCCGTATCCCCAAGATAACGGTGGCGATCGTGTTATTTCTACGCCAGTGGTCAACCTCGCTGCACTCTCTCAAAAGCCCATAAAAGTCAATGGCAAGAAACAACAATATGCGCAAGGCAAACTCATTAGCTCGGTGCAGTGTTTGTCAGTAAACACCAAGAATGTAACAGGGCCCTGATAAGAGAAAGGGCAGACAGTGGAGTTTTCACGGCTGAGTAAGCCTCGGCTAATGCACTTCTGAAGAGAAGTTTGGGCTCCTGAATAGCGGAGAAGTGTTTGAATTGCCATCAAGGCCAGGATAATAGCACCTGCAGGGGACCGCTGATTTTGAAAAGTTTGTCCTCTCCTGTCTTGTTCAGTTTTACCACACTTTTATTTTCTTTTTTTTGTGATATCGGTGCCACTGATGTCTGTAACAATGTTAGGTAATACATTACACACACAAAAAAGAAGAAGACTTCTTTAGATTAGCATAACTTAAACAAATCTACTTACTGTAGGCATCTGCCCGTATTCTCCACATGTAGCTCTAAAAGCTTTCCCCCTCTAAGTCTGTCTTTACTTTAGATAGTAAAACCACCTCCATTTCCATTTGCATCCCTCGTCCATTCTGGTGTAAGAGCAATCTCCCAGGAGAATGTCTGACTCCTTCCTGTCATTGCAGACAGAAAGGGGGAAATGATTAGGCCCTTTTATTTTGCCTTATCTCTCGAACGGGGTGGCGGCTAATATGAGCAGAGTGCTTTTCAGGCAGACAGGTCTGTTTGCACACCTCGGGAGACAAAACGGGGGGTTGATTGCTGCCCGCCACTAAAGCGCAATAATTCAAGAGCAGACAAATGGCTCGAAACGGGTCCACGAAGGGCCGATCTGAAGCGCTGTAGATGGGAGACCAACCATAACTCACATTTCTCTTTCATGCTACATACTTACTGGCACATGTACGCACACAAAATCAGCTTCTTCACTGCAGCAGGGTCAAACAACAGGTGCACAAGTCAGGGTTTCGCATTTGCTCATTTGATTTCCAAACCATTGACGCCTCCTATTATTTCCTCTCACCCAAGGGGCTCCTCTGCCAGCTGCAGCATCAGTGTAACCATTCGTCTTTTTTCTGGAAAGCAGAGCTGACGCCTTACATCAATATCGCGCCAACGGATGTCCCTATGAACGAGCTGGCAGCGGCAGTCAGAAGGGTGATGACACAGAGGCTAGGCAGCTCAGGTGGGACTGATGATTTAATCCAGTGAATGCCCTCAAATATATAACAAATTACGGAAGTCTTCGTGTTATTTAGGTACCAAAGCTGTTCCATTAAAATCTGTCATGCTCTATGATGTGAGGTGTAAAGAAAAATGGGCTCATATTAGATGTGATTGCAAAGTAACTGATATTTCCTAAAAGCCGTGGAGACTTTTGAGTCTCTGAGGGATTGATTCGGGATATCTTCCCAGTGGACTTACCAATTGCTCAAAATATGGGAGACTCTCAATGAAGAATGGGCTCTGGAGTCTAACAGACGCAGTGCATGCACAAATGCATACTCAAGTCAATTCTTCTAGTGATTACACCAAATGAGTTATGTGGAACCAGTTGGTCATCGATACCTAATCAAGCTATAGCAGAATCATTATTGTCTTATTATGAATGCCTGCATTGTTGGTTCATAAAGGTTATATGTGTTCCTTGGGTGCCTTAAAAGGCCCTTAATTAAGTCATGTATTATTAATTATTACAATTATCATCATTGAGCTGATTCTTAAAGGGGATCTGTTATTACTCCATGTTTTTTGAGTTTTTTTAAAAAAATTGTACCACAGTGATAGGAATCTCACTCACTTTATTATAGTGGCTTTGTGCTGTAGCCACTGGCCGAGCTGCCTGCCTGAGATCCACTCTCAGTGACTTCATTCAGAGCAAAGACTTGAAAAAACTGCCTGAAATGGAGCACTTGGGGATTGCTTGCACATACACTGACTTGGTTTGTCTTCTTTTCTGGTACAGCAGTCTGGAAACAGCAATTATCACATACATTTGTCTCAGATAATTTTCTCAAGCATCCCTTTTTCGTAGTAAGAAAATGATGTGAAGTCTTGGGAAATTAGACACACGAGAGATCAGACATTTCAGTTAATGCCTAATACAAAACAAGATGATATGATATGAAATACTTTATCCAATATTTGGGAAATTCTTTCATTACAGCAGTTAAACTGATGATGATAGGATAATAGTAATAACATTGTAGAACATTGTGCTGATGGAACATCATTCAGCACGACCGGTTTGGAGGTGGGTCAGTGATGGTCTGGGGAGGTATATCCATGGAGGGATGCACAGACCTCTACGGGCTAGGCGACAGCACCCTGACTGCTATTACGTATCAGGATGAAATCCTTGAAACCATTGTAAGACCCTACACTGGTGCAGTGGGTCCTGGGTTCCTCCTGGTGCACAATAATGAGTATGGAGGCAGTTCCAGGAGGATGAAGGAATGGATACCATTGACTGGCTCCCACGCTCTTCTGACCTAAATCCAATACACCACCTCTGGGGCATTATGTTTCAGTCCATCTGACACCACCAGGTTGCACCTCAGACTGTCCAGGAGATCAGTGATGCCTTGGTCCAGATCTGGGACGAGATCCCCCAGGACACCATCCATCATCTCATTCAGAGCATGCCCCAACGTTGTCAGGCATGTATACAAGCACATGGGGGCCACACAAACTACTGAGTACCATTTTTGGTTTGCTGCAATGACATTTTATCAAAATGGACTAACCTGCTGCATAATTGTTCACTTTGATTTTCAGGATATCTTTGAATGAACACATTACCCGGTCCATATCGGTATAGATATCCAGCATTATTTGTTTTTCCCAATAAGATGTGATGTGTTTTCAAAGTGTTCCTTTAATTTGGAGATCAAATAAAGAATGGAGATCTCTTTATCAGACAGTCGCTGCTTAGACAGGCTGAAGATTACTGGTACCAAGATGTTTACTGATTTTACACAGACACAAAAAAGAAATTAATACTGCGAAAAAGAGACTCAAATCCAACTAAGCGCAGAGGAAGATCTATCCATAAAAGTTCCAGTTGTCATGTTCATGTAAAAAAAAAAAATGAAAATGTGCCCCAACATTCACGGTTACCAGTAATCAAACTAATTACTGATCAAATACACTTTTGATCAAAATCTTAAGACCAGTTAAAAAATTGCAAGAATTTGCATTTTGCACTATTGGATCTTAAGAAGGTTCTAAGTAGAGCTTCACAATGCTAAAAGAAGAAATCGGCGCAAGAGACAAAAACTTTTGAGCAGGGAATCTTTTGAAAACATGATTTTTTTCAGCTGATCAAAAGTTTAAGACCACAGCCTTTAAAAGCCAAAAGCTGTGCAAAAATCTGGATTCCATGTCATTTTCTGTCAAGTCTCTACACTGTCAAGATCTCCTGATATCAAAAGCAAAAAAGCTCACTGACTTTGAACGTGGTAGGATTGTTGAGCTGCATAAGCAAGGACTCTCACAACGTGCCATCGCTGCTGAGGTTGGACGCAGTAAGACAGTCATTTTGCATTTTTTAAATGATCCTGAGGGTTATGGAACAAAAAAGTCAAGTGGTAGACCCAAAAAAAATTCACCAGCGCTGAGCCGCAGGATCCAATTGGCTGTCCGTCAAGACACGGGACGATCCTCTACCCAGGTTAAGGCCATTACTGGTGCTGACTGCAGCCCCATAACCATCAGACGGCATCTGCGAGGGAAGGGCTTCAGAAATAAAACATCTTCTTCAACGCCACAAAATTGCCCGTTTGGACTTTGCAAGGGTGCACCAAACATGGGACACTGAAAGGTGGAAGAAAGTTGTCTTCTCTTTAACCTTGATGGTCCTGATGGCTTCCAACGTTACTGGCATGACAAGGAGATCCCACCTGAGATGTTTTCTACATGGCACAGTGGGGGGGGGGGGCGCCATCATGATTTGGGGTGCGTTTTCCTTCAATGGAACAATGGAGCTTCAGGTTGTGCAGGGGCGTCAAACAGCAGCTGGCTATGTGGAGATGTTGCAGCGGGCATCCCTCATATCTGAGGGCCCTCGTCTGTGTGGTAATGACTGGGTTTTTCAACAGGACAATGCTGCAGGTCACAATGCCCGCCTGACAAAGGAGAATAACACCCCTCTTTTGGACCATCCTGCATGTTCCCCTGATCTAAATCAGACTGAGAACATTTGGGGATGGATGGCAAGGGAAGTTTACAAAAACGGACATCAGTTCCAGACAGTGGATGCCCTTCGTGAAGCCATCTTCAACACTTGGAGCAACGTTCCCACTAGCCTCCTGGAAACGATTGTTTGAAGTGATCAACAAGAATGGTGGAGCTACTCATTACTGAGTCCTTTTTTGACACTCTGATTTCTGCTTTGGGGGAGTTTTTGGGTTTTTTTGAGCTATGGTCTTAAACTTTTGATCAGCTGAAAAAAATCATGCTTGAGTGTAAATGCAGTTTCAATAAATTCCCTGCTCAAAAGTTTTTGTCTCTTGCACCGATTTCTTCTTTTAGCATTGTGAAGCTCTACTTAGAACCTTCTTAAGATCCAATAGTGCAAAATGCAAATTCTTAACTGGTCTTAAGATTTTGATCAGGAGCGTATTTTCCATTTGAAATGGCTCCTAACAAGATCTCTGGGCTTTTTTTATAATATCTCAGCAGTGGCACTGACCTCATTTAATTCAATGAGGAACGTAATAAGCTTTTAATCTACAATGGCAGAACCACCACATCCTTCATCAAATCTGCACTACTGTTATTCTTTAACCCTTAACCTCCTGAGTTCCCCCATACGAGGACACATGAGATGAGAAGTCCCTGCTCCTTACCCAGTTTACAAAGTCAGTCACTATGAATACCTGAATTTTGCAAGGAACAAAGTCCAGAATTCACTCTCTTGTGCATTTTGTGTGTTTTCAGTGTCTTTACAGCCCTGCAATGTATCAAAAAGAAATACTGTAAATCTTGATTCTAATGTGAAACTTTTGTTTTGTTCCGTGCGAGTCCTCCCTTGTTGCTTTGCCGTTTTTAAGCAAAGATTTTACAATAGATTGCCTCTCTCTGTGAAGGGAAACTTGAGGAAAATAGCTTGCACGAGTGTGGCCACAACTAGTAATGTTTGTTTTTTTTTCTTGCCTCTGACCAACAGCAACACTCTGGCAGTTCTGCAATCGCTTTAAATCTCAGGCTTTAAAGTGTGTGAGGTTTTTGTTTACCAGCAGCCCTTTTGAAAACAAGGGAGGGCGATATTGGAGTAGCCTGGAGAGTCGGTGAAAGATAGCGCCATCAAGAACAAACCACAGACAACAGTAATTGCTTCAACTTCAAAAAAAAAAAAACCCTGAAAAAAAAAATCTACAAAACCCATCCATCCATTTTCTCAACCACTTAATGACTAGAGCAGCAAAAGGTCTGGAGCTCAGATCCACATCTACGGCCAATTTAGAATCACCAATTAATTTACATGAGACATATTCCCATTCTTTTCCCGAGTGATGCTGTGACATTATGGCCAAAAAAATTAAAAAAAATTAAAAATCACTTCGTTTTTTTGAAGAATTGGGTTTTAATTCTTGAATTATGTCAGTCACCACAGTTGCCTTTGTGACCACAAACTTTAATCAGCCTGGAGTCCACGTGAACATTTGTGCCAAATTTGAAGAACTTACCCTAAGGACTTCAAAGAGGTGGAAGCTAGTCATTAAAATGGTTAAAACATAAACTGTGTCCCGATGATGGCGCAAGATGAAGTTTAATGGCAATTAAAACTCTGGTCAGCCATGTGTGTACTAAGTTTAATGGTAGTTCTTCACTCTGTTGGTTCAGCATGTCACCAACGGACTCCCGAATGAGTCGTTGGTGACTTTATTGTGTATGCAAAACTTGTGAAAGTCATGTCCTTAAGAAATGGGAAAAATCCAGCAAAGACCTGACGCAAGATCTGAGAGATGCACGTGACCCTTCAGATGATCCATCTACTATTCACTGAAGCCTCATCAGAAACGGTCTCAGTGGAAAGGAGGCTGTCGAGAAGCCGTTCTTAATGAACGGAAACGGGGAGAAAAGGCTGAGGTATACGAAAATTGCACAAGAACTGACATTTTTGATTCAAATTGTCAGCATGTACAGAAGACATCAGGAGAGAGGTACAACAGTGAGTCTCCGCAGCCATCTGTAAAACACGGTGGAGGCTCAGTCAGTGGTGTTGGAGACCTTGTCAAAACAGATGGAGTTATGACCCAGAAAAGTACCATCAGATCTGGATCCACCATGCAATACCATCTGGAAAGCATTTTTCAGCACGACACTGCCAATGCAGTAAAAATATCTGCATAGGAAAAAAAGACACAGTGGAACAGCATCAGTCCTGGATTGGCCTCCCCGGAGCCTGGACCTCAACATTAGTGAAGCAGGGTGGGATCATCCTGACGGAGAACGGAACAAAGGGCAGCCAACATCCAACGAAGAGCTTTGAAGATCCTCCAAGAAGCCTGGAGAACGATTCCCGAAGACTAAAAGCTTGTTAGAATATTTACTGTATTTCCATGGACGTTTGTAGATGTTTTACTAAATCACCGCACCCATTTACTACCAAAATATAAAGAAAGAAGGAGTGGCTCGTGTCCTTTGCACAATACTGTTTGTCGGGACCAAATTTGAAACCAAGGCTGCACTGACACTGCCAGAGCAGCCTTGTTCAAAATCACTACTTTTATTTTTTCCCCCCATTCAAAAAGCAGACAAACCCAAGACTGCACAGTGAATCCTGACGGACCACAAATATTTTGACTGAATTACAGTTTCGTCTCAAATACTATGGCATGAAAATAAACATCCCATCATTACTGTGAACGGGTGTCAGATTAACATGTACTACACCATCTCAATCCTCTTTATCATCACAGCTATCCCCATAGGCCTATCTAACAAGCAGGCCATCTGTATTTCCCTTTAAAAGTGAGATGAATGATGTTAATCAGCACACGGGAGCTCCGTGCATCCCTCAGCTCCACCTTGTCCTGCTGTAATAAAGCAGACTGCCTGCCTGAATAATTACTCTCATCTGTCTAAGTCATATGAGCACAGAGCCAACTGGGAAAAGAGGGAAAAAAAAAAAAAAAAGCTTAGGCCAATTGCTTCTTTCTAGAAAACCATGAAACGAACAACAGCTCAATTTCTGCAGCTATGTCACACTTAATAACTCTCTATGTAAAAGAAAGTGTTTACAGGAAGTGCTCCAAAGGCTTTTATTCAGCTGCAAACATCTGGCGCTGTCTACACTGAACAGAATCTCTTTAAAATAGGACACTAAAACTGAGCCACAGCAAACTGAAAAAGAGGCTAATAAGAATCTCTGAGCGTGAAACACTAAAGAACTCAAAGTACAAACACAGTATGAAAGAAAACAATTACAAACTTGACATTCTGATGAAGCCAGTATATATAATAGTTGTTTGTCCCTCTTTTAATGGTTAATTTACGCAGCATTTACTGCATCTTTTATTCAAAGCAAATTTTAAAAAAATGATAATTCTTCCATTAATGGAGACACATCCCGTTTTAAGCACTAGCCTCTTCTTTCTCTAGCAATGTCGCTACCATCTTGGGTAAGAAAGCTTCCAGAAAATGAAAGAAGTCACGAAAAACTCCCGTCTTGTCGCTGGTCGGCTCGAACTTGAGCACTGCCCTCGTGCTTTCCGTCCCTCCCAGCATCTGGGGCTGAACGTTAAACTCCAGAGGGTCCTTGAGCGCCGGCTCTTTTTCAATAATGCGAGCGGTGACCTGCGATTCCAACTCCACACAGCTGCCCTCGGGCCCCGAGTCAGCATCTTTGATCAGTTCCCGTTTTACTTTTCTCCTGCCCGCCCAGACTATGTGTTTCTGCACACATATCCACGGAGGGAACTCAGACTTGCCTCGTCTTGCCATTCTTGGCTTTTTACTTGAGGCGACGCAGAAGCGTCGCTACCAGAAGAGAGCGGCCTCTTGGCGCCGATCGCGACCGCACCCACGGGGCTGGTTTCCATTCGGGTTTCAGCACCGCCAAAGCTGTCACTGAGTGACGATTTGACGGGAGCTTCTGTAGTTTCCATTTCCTCGGCAGCAAAAGCTGAATTCTCGCCAAATACAGCATCTTTAGAGGGTGCAAGGTGACACTTGAGAATGCTTTTCAGCACTCCCTCCACAGCAGAGCAAACTCTCTGGAACCACAGCAGCCGGAAATTGTCTCCTGCCGTGTGCAGCTCATTGCACAGTTGTTCTGGGAGAGAAGCTGACTTGAATGGGATGCTGATGGTCAGCTGCTCCATTTTGGATGGCTGGACTTCCCCATGTGGAGTAAATAAGCGCACCAGGCCCCATGATTTGCCCTTTGTGGATTTTCGCTGATACTGCAGGCTGCGGCAGTACTTCTCGGCCTCCTGGCACTCCCTCTGAAAGCTCTGCTGGCAGCGTTCATTCAGGTTTCCCGCCACGTTGTGGGAAAGTTCAAAGGGGTCCAAGAGATTTACGGGGCCCAGTTTGAGACGCTGCTGATGGGCCTTGGTGGACTGGTCCTCTTGCAAACCATCCTCCTCTTTATTTTGGCTGAGGAAATCTGTGATTGGAAGTGCACGTCCCTCCCTAAGGGATATAACACTACCTGCGAAATCAAACTTAGCGTAGAAGGAGAAGAAGCCAGCCAGTAGAGTGCCTGGATAAAGAAAAGACATGCAAAGAGAAACACTGAGGGTCTGGCTTTGTGTTCACCTGGTAGATTAGGTCACATTTCAGATTTCTTTTTAGAGCAAGGAACTCTCTGACGAACACATTTCTTTCTTTATGTTTTAACTTTAACTTACAGAGATCCTGAGTGTTTGTGCTGGGGGGGACGGCAATAGGCTGACTGGGGAATGTGCAGTTCCAGCCTTCAATCTCACATTCTTCCTCCTCACCTACGATCAAGTTATTAATTATTAACAGAGATTAAACATTATATAGTGGGTATGGGAAGTATTGAG